>WBND01000226.1:1130234-1241091 GCA_013398595.1 Tychaedon coryphoeus | reverse complement strand
CTGAGCCAGGAGGGCAGAGGGTGCAGGTGAGCTGAGCCAGGAAGGCTGTAATCAACCCTTAGATGTGCCCAGCAGCTTAGAACGAAAAGCAACACTTGTGAAAATCTTCTGTAGTGGGATTATCTTGCACTTAAGACTCCAAGAAATACTATTCTGTGCAGCTGAATTGAAGTATTCCTTTAGCCCTGTCATGGGCTGGGTTTTGCATGCTGGAGCTGAGCACTAGAGGATTCATCCAGCTGTGCTGTAGAAGCACTGCAGCAATGGCTTTAGACATGGTAAGTCTCTGGTATTTTGTCAGCTCTTATTAACAAATACCAGAATGAAAATTGATGAACAGTCTTAATAAAAGGACTGATTGTGCAATTTAAATCAAGGCAGTTTTAATAAAATACCTAATCCTTAAATGTGCATAATTAGATTTACATATTCACATCACTGCAATTAGAAGTTCGTATTTAAAGGGCACACTTCCCATTTCATGTGCTTTTAATCATTCTCCTCAAGTTTGCTTTTTCAAATTGCAGAGTTAAGGTAAACACATTTATTTGACTCGTTCCCTCTAGGCATGTAATATTTTTTCATCTGGAATGAAATTTATATATTTGGTTTGTCTTGTGCTAATCTGTGAAACAAATAAATAAAGAAATAAAGAGGTAGTCCTGTTCAGCACTGAACACTTCCAGACCTTTTAAGCAGTGCTGAGGGTAAACAATTTTTTTTTTCTGAATGTTGACATGGCAACAGTAACCCTATGAATACAGCTTAAGCTTCACTCTTCCCAGCTATGTGTCTTTGCTCCCTAAACCAAAGACCTTACTGTACTCTGTAATGGATAAAGATCAGGGATTGCAGCTGCTTGATCAGCTTCTGACCCTACACAGACTTCTTCAGCCCCTTAGGCCAAAAAAAGTTCATTTTGCACTTGGGGTAGCCTGTTTTCATAAGCCTCCTTAGGAGGGCTGCTGCATCAGAGCCCTTAATGCTTTTAGATTATGTAATAACGTCATATAGAGACTTAAAAAAAAGGTGAGCTAGTGACTAGGACAACATTAATAATTCAGCACATTGAAATGAAAGATGAAAATCAGACAGGCAATAAGTTAATGCTTGTCTTCTGCTGACCACACACATTTGGGTATGAAATGCTTTCTCATCAACTGGCGAAAATGCTAATGGCTGTAGTAACCCTGTGGTCCAGCTGCCCTTCTTTCACTCCAGCAGCCACTGGGGATGGGTTTATCTGTCTTCTTAGGAGCATGAAAAATGGTGTTTGTTTTGCATATGCTACTAGAAATAAACTGTGTTTTCATTTTTATTTTTCATTCTAGTCCCTCCTTCTGACCTCCAGAATTAACCTCTCATTCCCTGTGTTTAAAAGGATGTTGGCCTTTCTTTATTGCTATTTCTTTTGCTTCCTTTCTTTTTTTCCTTCCTCTTTTTTCCTGTCCATTTATCTTTTTTCCTTGATTTGTTTTTTCCTTTTTTTCCTTGATTTGTTTCCCCTTTTTTGTTTTCTCTTATCTCTTTGCCTATTTCCATTTTTATTTATCTGTCTCTTTTTTCCTTTCCTCTTTCCCACCTTTCTTACCTTTTTTCCTTTTTCTCACCAGGGGTTTCTGTAAGTGGTGCACAGTCTGGGGACAGGCAGTCTGTGGTGGAGACATTGGAAGGTTCTCCTGCATTCTGGCATGGATGTGGGAGCTCAGGCAGTGGCAATGGATGGGGAGCAGGAGGCTGGGGCAGCTGCCACGGCTCTGGGGGTGAGCCAGGCTGTAGGTGGGCAGCCTGCCTGAAGTCACCCCACAGACCCTGGCTCACAGCTCTGCTCCCAGGTCTTGGTAGGGATAATGATTTTTCTTGGTAGAGATCATGCCTGTGATGCTGAGGGCAGGCTGGAGCAATGCAGATCCAACTTTGCCTATCCCAAACCTATTTAAAGTAATGTTCCTAAGTTCTCTGGTTAAAACCATCCAGAACTCTTGGTTCCATTTTTGTCAGTGTGTGTAAAGCTAAGCAAGAGAGTGTGTGATTCAGATTATCTGTTGTCATGTACTCTAGGGACTCACCTTTTCCTCTTTGACACTTTGTTTTGTTGCTGTGTACAGAGTGAGAAGCTCTTCTCAGCAAGGGAGCAGTGAGAGTGAGGAAAGTGGGAGAATGAATTTAGAATGAATTCCTTGATGTTCCAACGATGTCAATTGCGTTTATTTGTGGTGACAAATAAAAGGCAGGCCTGCAGCATGTCTTAGGGTCATCAGTGCTCCTGCAATCCCAGTCTTGCCCCAAACCAGGGTAACAGTTGGGGTAATGGCCATTTCCCTGCCAGGTGGGAAGGGACTGCTGCCAGTGGGAACGCAGAGGGAACTACTCTGATTTATTCCATCCCTCATATGCTACCAGAATGTGTGATGTTTTTCCAACATTCCCTTGGAAAAGGGGAAGGTGAGGACTTTTGGCTCTTGGACACGTGGTTGCAAAGTTCTGCAGGTCACTAGGTCAGGCTAGGAGTGGTGGGTAAGAAGAGGGCATGGGCTCTGAGCTTCAGCTTGAAACAGCTTCATGAAAGAGTAATCTCTGGGGGACAGCTTGGCTGTCACCCCTTGAAGAACATGGGGATGGCTTACTTCCTACCAAAGTGTGCTTCTTCCATGGCTTTTTCCCTTTTGCCTTAGAAGCAGTGAAAACAGATTTCATCATTGGCTTAGCACCGGCTTTTGCTTTGGTATGAGACTTCCATTTCACAGCACACACTGATACTGCGTGCTTAGTTTTTCATTCATTCTCAGTTGTGAATGCAATATTCTAAAGAACTGACTAACATCAATAGTGTTGCCAAAACCAATATTTATACAATATACCAATGGAATTCTGCTGAAATGAGACTGGCTGTATAGGAACTTTGGATAGCGACAGTTTAGACTCACCAAATAGCAGGTAAGGTAGAGAATTGTAACTGAAAATTAAACATACTGTAGGATGTGTTACATTTAATAGACATGTGACTGTTTCAATTACACTGTGTGAAAGAGAGTGATTTATAACACATAATTGGTAACCCCAGTATTGCGATTCAGAAACTGCCTAATTCAAGCCACAATGAATTTAATTCTACATCACAGTGGTGTGAAAATTTCTATACCTTTGGCAGCCTTGTGTTTACAACAGGTTTCCACAGTGGACCAAGCAGAGCACCAACACTCTAACCAGCAGCTGGCTCTTCCACTACAGAGAAGTAACTGCATGCACCTGGACCAGTAAACCAGCAAGGAGCTCTCACTGGTGCCTTTCCTCACTTGGAATCACTGAGCTAGCTAATTTAGTCCTACTGATTTTTGTTATTGCAAAGCATCTTTTACACATAGTTTTACCTGACTGCTTTTGCTGCTGGTGGGTGGCAGACTGTGTTCATTATTCCTCACTGGTGGCTTGGTGTCAGACTGATCAGGACCTTGGAAGTGGTTATCACCACTTCAGAGGAAGGCTAAAGTGCAAGGACAGGACATATCAACCACTATCACAAGTCAGATTCATTGCAGAAGAAGAACTATTTTAAATCAAGACTTTCATGCCAAAAGGGTGTTAACAGGTAAAAGTGTTCATGTAATTTATTCAGAGAAGTTTTTGATAACTGTCAAGTTATTAAACAGCTTTCTCTCATTATCATTTACTTCATGCACCTTGACTTGGCAAAGCCTTTAGGAAGACATTTAATCAGAAGTATGCAAATGGTCCTGTTAACTTCAATAGGAAGTCGGTACTTAGGAATAGAATATCTTAAATATTTTCTAAATGTTGAGACATATTGGTAGTGGTTATATATGATGAGTTACGCAGGCTTCTTTTTTTTTTTTTTTTTTTTTTCTGCAGTGCAGTTAGAGAATTTTTCTGCAAGTTTTCAAATATTTCCTAGGCAGGGCTTGGCAAAACCGTTCCACAGAAGCTGCTACTGGCTGACCTGAAATGACAATATTTCTGTTTCCATGCTAAAACATAAATACTAAGAAGTTAGCAAAGAAAGACTTTTTTGATTGAATGAAAATTTTTATTCATCTTTAAGTATTTTTTTAATTGAATGAGCTAAACCTGATCTTAAATAACACTTTAAACTAGCAATTGAAGTGCTTCACTTAGAAAATGTAATATTTTTTTCTCTGACACGCTTATTGCACAATGCAATTTTCAAAGGTCTTGGTTTCTCCAAGATGCCTTACAGAGAGAATGAACTGTTCATAAGAAAAAAAATAATTTCTTGCCTTGATTTTCCATTATTTCTTCAACTGAGTTTGTCAAATATTGCAGGTACTTATGAAGTGTCTTTGTTTCCTATCTATCTCGATGGAAAAGGAACATTCCTTCCTTTAGGGAGGGATGTAAAGGGCTGACATCCTAACTCTGGTCATATGAACTTGCAGTATCAGGTGACTTCTACTGTGCTTTGCTTTTCCATAAATCGAAGACATGGCCAAAAGTACTAAAGGCTTAAATTCAAATAGCCTATTTTCTATTTCATTTTTTGTGCATCTCTGAAGGGTCACAGATCTTCAGAAACGTGTGCCAGGGAATATATTTTACAGTGGTATCTAGGGGAAAATTAGGCTGAGTCTGGGCCTAGAGTGTCTTTATCTCCATGTTACAAACGAGGTGGTTACAGCACACGCACTGAACAGCTCGCCCAAAGACATGCCATAAGAGATGTGGAGAAGTGAGGAGCAGAAGGGTTGTCCCTGTTTCCCCCTTGCAGGGCTTTGCCTGCATTTGCTGCAGCTTGCTGGTGAAATGCAATCAGTTCTGGGGGTTTGCTGGTGCTGTCTCTTGCCAGAGTACAGCCAGAGTACAGAGCTGCGAGCGCTTCAGCCGGTTCCGTTTCACTTATTACAGCGGTCACAGTTCAGAATGTGAAATCCTGGCAGTGCTCTGAAATCACACGTGTGCCTTGTCTTTCCTTGCATCCACTCAGGCTCAGGATGCCTGGAGACAAATGATATGGAAAAAGGCCTCCGTGACACAGGTCCCCACTGGCACCGACTGTACAAGCAGGAAGACACCTAGACAGAAGGTAAGAAAAGCCTCTTTTAATTTTTTAACTGATGTAAAGCCTAATGAGGTGATTTTAATTTATTTGGCCACTAGCAACAGTATTTAAATGAAGCACATAATTTGTTAAATACTAACAAATATGCTTCAGGCTGTACAGCTAATGTAATTTTTTGCTTCACTGGTAGCCTTGGAGGCGTTTGATTTCCCTTAGCCCAAACTTCAACTTCATCTGTAGGCAGGCCATACCAGCAGGTTTGATCAAGCATTTTTGTTTATCACATTTGCAAAATACGCATTTTAATTTCTTCTTTAGCCTGCTGGACCCTTCCAAAGCCCGTGCTGCCTGTCCATCTGCCATTTCAGACGTTCCTGCACGCGGGAATTCTGGGTGAGCTGTGCTGTTTGCTCTGCTCTTGCTCCATTGAATGTGGTGTTGTACAGAGTTCTGCTGCCTGCTTTGTTCCTCACATGGGGCTCAGATCAGGCTCTGGAGGAGTTTCTGACACCTGTAAAAACCTTCTGTATTGGTTTTGTCAAAATGAAGGTTACAAATTCTAGTACCCCACTATAACTTTCATTGCAAGTACTTAAATGCATCCTGAACCCATAAATCCTCCTCACTGTTTCTTGGCCCTGTATTTTGTTAGACAGGGCAGGCAGCATGGAGTCCTCTGGAAGCATCACAAGCTTGATGCACACAGTATGTCACCCTTACAGCCTTGCTCATGGAAGAGCTTGGGGTATTTGAATGTTCTATGCATAATTTATTATTTCAATGTATTTCACAAAGGCTGGGCAGTTATTCTGGGGGAGGGAGGAAGGGGACTATTGCTAGGTTATTTTCCAGACAGAATGATGTATGAAGCTCCAGAGAACTATTTTAACCATACAATAAACATAAAACTGGACTAAGAGGTACTTTGAGATTTTTTTTTCTTTGGTGAAAATTCATTTGATATCAAGCCACATAAATATTGGGAACTTCATAATGACTTTGGTTGCAGAGATTTTGATGGACATTTTAATGTCAGAATAAATTGTTATTAGAAGGAAAAATTAAATGCTTCCCAGCTATGAAACAGTGAAATGAACGTGAGTTGTGGAGATACTGGGAATGATTGTTGCACAGCAAGACCGGTCTTAAAAGAGGAAAGAAATCTTGATCGTAATATCTGTGTTTGTAAAACAAAAAAGACAACACAAAATTTTCAAATAATATGCAGAGTTAATAAAATGTTCTTGCAGGATCATTTTGCCAGGATAAAAAGGAAGTATTCTTTTATTCCAGATAGGGGGAGGAAAAGCACTACTTGACTTGCAGATCTTCTGGAAAAACATTTATATTCTCTATGAAATATGTGTAAATTATACCATATTTTAAATCTTTTCATGGGTTCTGCTGGCTAGAACATGTCTCAAGGGCAATCCAAGGAAGGAGAACATTTGATAAGCACGTGTAGCTCCGGGCAAAACTCTGTGCATTCCCACAGAGCTGTGATGCCAGTCAGCTCTGCACCATGCCACACATTTTTTCCTTCTCCTTAAGCTCTGAATCAAATCCTTTTGAAATCAGTAGAGCTCTGTCCGTAGACTTCAAAGATTCAAGCACTGTGGAGAAAGTGCAGGTCAGGAAGTACTGATCTGAGCTTCATTTCCTTTTGCTTTCCTTTTCCCTTAGTTTCCCTTATTTCAGAAAGGAACATGCTATACTGCATCTGTTCTCAAACAGTCCTGGGCCATGAGCCACCAGAGCCTGGCACCGTGTCATTAGGCTGTCAGAACAGGAAGGAGCACAGTTGTTCTTCTCTTCTCCTGGCTCCTTTAGTGTCTGGCTCCTTCCACCAGAGCTTTTTTTCCTTTCTCATGATATAGTGCAATAGAAGGAAGTATCTGGCGTCTTAATAATATTAGTTTTATGGTATTCTAGTTTTCAGCTGTGAGATGAACATCAGATGCTTACATGGTCTCTCTACCCACACACAATGTGTGTTTGTGTGAGCATATAAATTTATACTGTACCATTGCTGTCATAAAATTTTCCAGAATTGAGAAATTACTTTGAGTGGGTATTTAGGGGAGAAGAGGAGAAAGAGCTGATGTCCCCATCTTGCTGCATCTTGATAACCTATAGCTTAGCTTTTTTGCATCTAATGCAAGGGCAAAGTACTTCCTGGAAATCTGAAAAATTGCTGAAATCTGTATCAATTCTGGAGGCAAAGTAATCCACTTAATTTTTTTTCCTCTGCAAGCAATTTTTTTTCCCTCAGAAAGGCCCAGACAGGTCTATGGCCATTTGAAAACCCAGGACCAAATATTACACCCTGTTCTCTCTCTGCTGCTGTCCTTCCTTATGTGCAGCACCATGTCCTGTCCCCTGTCTTTCCTTCCCTTTCTGAGCATGGAGACCTCAAACAATCCTTGCAAAGGCCAGGGCAGGCTGGAGTAGGTGAAATTTAGGGATTAGGTACTCTGAAGAGAGGGAGCTTGAAACAGCCAGCCTCTTCCAAAGGACAGCACAGGAAGGTTGGATTTCACTTGTCAAACTAAGCAACAGTGTTCTGGAAATGGCATCTCCCTCTCTTCCTGCAAAACCTGTTTTTTACTGACTACCCATGTCTATATTTGTGACCTTCCTGTAGCACAGAAATTCTGCTTCAGGCAGATTTTTGCGGAACAAAATTCTTGTAGTCCTCTCCTCCAGTAAAGAAAATACGTTTTGTAGTGAAACATTTTCTGGAGATGGTGTCTCCAACATGCTTCCCACCTCTTCTCTTTTCCTTCACGCCAGAGGGATGATTCCTAAGTGACACAAGATGCATTTTTTCAAGCAATTTCACAGTTAGTGGAAAAGAGAGAAAGCAAACAGTGCTCAGCTGAACAGTGAAGGAAGCTGAGCTGGAAAAAAACAAACAGCTACCTGTTGGAAGTGTACCCAACACGTAGCTGATAACTCAGTAATTCTAGGGTTTTACAGGTTTCCATGGTGGCAGAATACCGAGGAAAATGGGAACTGGCCTTTCCCACCCCTGTGGTTCTCTAGATCCTCGAAATAGAGGAGTTTGCTCACAAATTGCACTGTGAGCTAGAGACTCGGAAAGTTGGAAAACAGATCATCTATCCATGGATCTTGCTGTTCCTGCCCAGAGATCTGGAAGGGATAAAGCTGGGCTGCTGTACGAGCTTTGTGCCAGAAGAGTTTTGCTCTGAGGATGTATCTAACAGGTTCATGGCAGCTTTGTACACCAAGTTCTTTGCACTTAAGCTATGTTCATTGTGGCCCCCCCTTACATATCTAGAGAATGAGATTCTGGAAACACTAGCAAAAAATGATATTTTTTACAGCACATCTTAGTGGAAGGAGGATACTGAACAAAAAAGCAGCGGGCTGTGAGGAGGAGCAGATACAGTGGGTTTATTATTTAATGCAAATTAACAATCCTAATGCAGAGTCTTAGTGCAACAGCCCCAGTGAGACCGCAGGGTCAGTGCTGCTGCCTCTCCTCCTTTAAGCTCTCTGCCAATAGATAGTTCAGGACTTGGGTATGATAAAATAAAGTGTAGCATTCTGAATTGAAATAGAAACTTCTGCATAGAAGTATAGAATCTGCCTTACGAGTTGCATGTAGAAGTGCATCTCATTTAGTAAGTAAAACAGTGTGTTTTTAATGTGAATTTTCACTGTTGGTCCATCATGGCAGGAGCAACAGCAATCTAAGAGTGTTTAATCACAGTAAGGGTTTGCTTCTTCCCCTGGCCAATGGAGTCCACTATCCTCTAAGTGCATTCCCTTATTCTGGCCTTCCCTGTTTGCCCTTGTATTTATGTCTCTGCTAGAAGAAGACCCAAAATGCTACGGGGGTTGATCAACCAAATCTTCTTTAATCTATTTTTTTAGACAGCCATCGTATAAAAGTGTTTTTAACTCTGTCAGCACTCCTCACAAACAATATAATGCAGTTTATTTTCATTCTCTTAGCTGATTTGGGCTGCCATACATGCTAAGCCTTTCAGTAAATCAACTAATACTCAATACTTTACCTTACTACCTGCGAGCAAAAGGTCTTGCTTTTATTTTAATGTTGATATATTTGGCTTATACAGGTCTTTTAAATGATTCACATCATATCTTAACAAGCTTTTTGGACAGAAGGTAACAATAATAATAAAATGAACACAGTTTTCATTGATGGAGATTACCAGCTGTTTTCAATGAAAGTGAGAAAACAATGAAGAGCTGTGAAAGATGTAAACTAAAAGGATTACCTAATTATCAGTGTGCTTATGAAATTACACCAGCAGGTTTGTAGATGAAGCAAACAAAACTGCCACTTTCTGCTCATGTGGAGTTATGTGGATATTGCAATTTACCTTTTATTATTTTAGCAGGGGCTGAATCGGAGCCATCTGCAGTTCTGCTGCAAAGGTGTGAGAGAGAGATTGCAAGAGCTCTGTTTTCACAGGCCTTTGATACAAGAATGGAATCCTGATAGAAAAAAATGGGGGGGAAAAATGATTCTGAGAGAAAAGAGAAGGTTGATCGGGGAATTTGGTTAAGACTTGGATAAGCAATTTTGAATTCTGGATTTTCAGTAGTAGGTAGAACTCCTCAGAACTTGAGAAAGCCCATTTGATTTGAGGCTTTTGTTCAAAAGGTTTGAGAAAAAACCCTTTTCAAAACAAACTGTGAGTAGGTATCTGCAACAGAAGGGGAGGAAATGGAAGGATGATTTATCTCAACTGAAACAAAGATTATGCAGCAGCATTGATTAGTTCCCTAAAGAATTCCTGACATTTGTTCACTTGCACTGTGCATATAAATGGCCAGAGGAGCACGAATGAAGTTATATATCTGTGCACTTCAAATGCAGCAGTGGCGTTCAGCTGAGCCCCATGGTTTAATTTCAATTCCCAGATTGTGGTGTTTTATATTTGGGAAAGAAAAGACAATTCTGAGCATGAGCTTTTTGAAAACAGTTTTCTTTGTTTTTCTCTTTTCATTATTACTAATTTATTTTTAAAGGTAGAAGTGAGGAGTTTTCTATACTTGAAGGACATGTGTCTGGCCCCTGCTGGGAGCACATGGCCCAGGCAGTGTCCCCAGGGGTGGCAGCTCAGCCCAGGGAGCAGCAGGGCTCTGCTCTGGGCAGGCCCTGCAGGGGGACACTGAGGTGCTTCAGGCTGCCCTCAGGGACACCTGGCTAAGCTGGAGCTTTCCTGAAGTTCTGCAGCTCCGTGTGGGAAAAGTTTCTGGAACAATGGCTCTGCTCTGGATTGAAATCTAGAGACAATAAAAGGCAGGCAGAAGGGATCCGTGTCCTACATGCCATAGCTGGTTCTCACAGCAGCAGGCAGCATTGTGACAGCATTCCTCAAGAACAAGTTGAGGGTGGAATGACAGGTAAAATGAGAATCCTACATAATCAGAGGTATTTACAGAAGCTAGCAGGATTCACTGGTAGGCTTCCTCCTGTGTAGGATGTGATAAAACTGCTTTTTTAAATCAGCAAGATATTCTCATGTAATAAATGTCCACATTTTTTTTCTCCTGTAGTTCAGCCCTGTTATTCAGGATGTTGTCAAACAACACACCTGCCAAAATTTATTCTAGAATATAGGGAGTTTTCATGGCATGCACCTACTTTAACTGGGAATAATTCAGAAGTGATGATGTTCCAGCACATTCCTGTGTGTTGGGAGCTGTTTGTCATTTTCTGGTTTAATGCAGATGCTAGCAGAGCAGGACCAGGAGATAAGTGTTTTAAATAGGCCATCCAATAGGTCTGAACCAAAGCCTTCAATAAATATTCAAGCAATGCTGCTTCCCTTGAATCCTGTGGTTAAATCTGCCAAACCCCGTAGCTTCAAGAGAACTGTGCAGTGGAGCTCAGTATGGACCTTGTGATTTTAAGTCTTCAGATCATCTATTGCTGTTCTGAAAAATCTACAAATTATTTAAAGGAGTATTTTACTATTAAGACAGAATATTTAGTTAAAATATCATTGAATTGCAGATATTGTTCCATATTTTGTTATGCCAAAGGAGAAAAGAAAGGGTTTAAGAGAGAAATAGGAGAACAGAGAAAGAAGAAGGAACAAGAGTGGCATACCAGAACTGTAAATATTTAAATGGGTATGGAAAAAAACCTAAAAGGAATTACTTGTTATTCACCTGAGCAAAGATGATTTACCTTATTTGTTAGAAAAAATTTTAAAACTACAGATTTCTAAATCATCTAAAATTCATAGCTGTTTCATTCCCATCCCAGAGAGAGGAGAGTGGAGAGAAATATCTGCCAAGAGCAGTATCTGTTTGCATGATCTCCTTGTCTGTTGTTCTCCCTCGTGGGGTTTTCCTTGGAAGGAAGTGGTGTGACTCATTGGGTGAAAATTCCCTTAGAATAAAGGGGTTCACACAGTCTCTAATTCATCTGCCATCTATATTTTTATCCTTGCTATTACCTAGTTTATTCAGTGGGAGAGCTATACCATTATTTTCTGTTGCTTTATAAATATAGATGAGAAGCAGTTCTGTTGATACATTTAAATAAGGTAAGCAGCAAAAGAAATTCAGCTCAGAGAACATTGCCACATCAAACAGGCAAATTAGGCTTTTGTAAGGAAATGCATCTGAACTGTTGCAGCTTCTTGCTGCTCTTCTGGAAATCTGCAAAAAAACAGTTGTGGTTAAAAAATAGAGGATGAAGAGGAGATAGTCAGAGTATGCAGACTGGAGAACTGTTGCCAATATTTCAGCTCAAATTCTCTCAAAGTCTTCTCTTGTATGTATTGAGTAAAAACCTGATGATACTCACTATTTAAAAAAAAAACCATAAAAAATCAGCAAGTCTAACAGTTTCTATAATGAGCATTTTATTCATAAAATACTGATGTGTAGGACACTCTAAATTAGTTTTACTTGACTATTAAAAAAATTACGTAAAACATTTTTGTTTTTGACAATGAAAATGTGAGAAGCAAGTGTATACACTGAGAATGCTGAGGAGTTAGTGAAATGCAATGTGATCTGGACTCTTCTTTGTTTGAAGATCAGTGTGTTCTCTGCTTGGGGAGTTTTTTGTGTGCTTTCTCTGCTGGGGATACCTGGGTCCTTCCTGGCATCATTTTAATCAACAGGGACTGCAAGGAGACTGGATTGTTACCAGAGTGCTGTGCTGCCATGACAGGAATGTGTCTCATCATAGTTGTCTGCATGGAAACCCCATGAACAAAGTGGGACAGCTCTCTTTTCAGGCTTTTTGTTGAAGGAGGTTGAATCATAAACCTTTAAAAGATGTCTGAATTTTTTTCTGTTTGAAATTCCTACCTTGTATAAAGTTAATGCTGCAGGATTGCTTTGCAACTGAACTTGCTTCCTGTATTTGAGCAGTGTTATGTTTAGTAATTCATAACCATTCACAGAAGCTTCTGAGAAATATTTTCATACTAGTAGTGCTATTAGTAGTAGCATTGTACAAGTACTAATTGCTTTCATAAAGCTATAGTGTCTGACAGGCATTGCTGTTAAATAGTTGGTACTGACAGACCTGTAAAACATTAATGTTGTGCATGTTATCATAAACCTAAACCCTTGGAAGTTTGAGGCTTGTTCTAGGAGGGGAGATGCTCACATCTATTGATGACAGATTGGCCACAGTAAACAATTTTCCAGAACAGCCTCTAAAGTAACTCCTGAAAAACACCAAGTAAGAAAAGCCCAATATTTTAAAATAACCCCTTCCAGCAGTCATATCACAAGGACTACTTTTATGTCCTTCTGCTGTAGTATTTATTTTGTGCCATTCACATTGCTCACCCTTTTGGAGGGTAAAATCTTTCTGAGGCTGGAAGTCTAATTATGAATTACCAAATTGCCCAAATCAAGCAGCAACAAACACACCAGGAAATAACCATAAAGCATTACAATATATTTTCTGTTCACTTTTTATTGTAGTAGTGTGGCTAAAATGATTTCTGATGATACAATGCCACCATTGTCCATGACACACACTGAGGGGTTTATAGAGGTGAATCCAGCTTGCTGCTGAGGCAGAAGGGTGTTTTTACAGTCAGATAGTAATTGATGGAATACATTAATCACACTTTTTAGGACTGGTGTGTGTGGGAAGATAATTTCAGAGAACTTTAGAAGGAAGTGATAGTTAGAACATCGATGTCTGTCTATTTTTGTCCTACTTAGAGCTCTTCCCAGTGTTTCTGTGAGAGAGCCAGATTGTTTGAGGGCACATGAGCCTTTTGTGAGGGTGTGTGTTTTCTGTGTAATCTGGATCCTGCAAAAAGATCCATGCTGAGCCTTCTGCCATATGATTAGACAATTTGGGTTCTGTTAGGCCAATTAGAATGTACACTGAGGGATTTTTAAAGGGCTTTTAAAAATGCTTTGACCTGGGAAATTATTGTGGTGTATATTGATAATAAGTAACCAAATATATATCTTCATAATATATCCTTTATGCAGGGAAGATGGTTTCAATAAAGACAGTCAATGAAACCTGAAATTGGTCTTGGGTTTAGCTTGCTGAACACTTTGAGGCTGGCTTTCAGGCTCAGTTCAGGCCAGAGTAGCACTGTCTTAAACTGCATGCCCATAGCTCGTGTCTATTAAATGGAATGTGAAATGCACTTAGACACCACACCAAACTTTATTGCCTCTTTTATAACAGCAACACTTCTGTGGTAGCAAAGGGATTGATTCTCTTGTCTGGATTAATATTGTTCTACTTTATAGGAAAAAAAAAGAGAAAATTTTCTATTCAGGAAAGCAAAGCAATCTTAGAAGAAAATTCACCTTCAGATAAATAAATACATAGTCTGTGAAGATATTTAAAGTGCTTAAGTGGAACAAAAATACCCAATTCACAAGAAAACAAGAACCTGTGGAAAACATTTGAAGGCAGAGAGAAGACTAAATATAAAAATGGAAATGTTGTTTTTGTATGATACAAGTGTAACCAGATCTGCAAAGGCAAATCAACCAAGGCTAATAATAACAGCCATTTCCATATAATTATTTAAGGAGCTCAGCTCAAGACTGGGCACTGCTTGATGCAAGCAAAGGTTGCTGGGACTATCATTAAATCATTTTTCTTCACTTAAATAACATGATTATTTTCTTATGAGTATGAGAAAAAAGTGAATTTTCCATTTCTGAATGACAGTATATCCTCTTATACATACTTCAGCCTGCACTTTTAAACACTTTAAAGATAAGTTGGGTTGTTAGGAAGGTTTTAGAAAAGTGAACGTGTACATTTATATCTAGTTGAATTCTAGGTGCTTGTAAAAGGAGTAAAGAATATGATTTGAAACTCTGACTTATTTTACAGAGACATCAAGACATTTCTGGCAGATGAAATGGCTACTTCAGACAATAAGACAGTACTAGATAAAATGTTTATGCTTATATCATAAACTTTCAATTGGTGATATTTTTTGAGAACTTTTAGAAGTCTTTGTGAGTGGTAAAGAAATATGAACATTTACAGGAGGAATTAAAAAATCTGTGTTAAATCTACAACTACATCAAAAGAATAAATATTAGCAGACACAGAGGAGTCCTTAGGAGTGAAGTAGTGAAATGAAATGGTCAAATGTAGGATCATGGTGTGCTTTTGCAAATCTCTGCAAGGAGGACCACTAGTACAATATAGCCCAAAAAGACTAAAGCAGAATAGAGCAATGAATGTGAAGGATCTGTACACAAAGTGCGAGATTTTTTTAGGGTTGAAAGATGTTTCTTATTTAAGAAGTCCTTTATAGAAAATAAACCTGCATGTTTTCCTGAAATATATTTATTGGATATTTTCAAATCCAAGAGATCTTCCAAAGTATGAATGAACACATGGGAAAAAACACAGGTACTTTGGAAAGTTTGCAGAAGTTAGGAATCAAAGTCATGAAACTTATGAAGTGCTGCTGTAATTAGTGGGTGATAACACAGCTGCATGTACATGATTAACTCCTGGTAAATACCAGAGTGATCCAGATGTGTAAATGGAGATGATTTGAGCAGGATGAATGACCTTTGTGTTGAGTAGGTCAGTGAACAACTGCCTTTAGAGTGGCAGCCTGCTTGGTTCTGTGTGCCCTGAAATGCCAGAGACTGATGTGGTGGATAGAGTGCAAAGTGCTTTGTGGTACTTTGTGGGGTCAGCCAGCCTTTGCTGCACAGGGGAAGTGTATGTACATAGAATAACTTCTGCATCTAAGAGATGACTTCTTTTCTATTGCTTCTGAGGGTGAGCTGTGAAACCTAACCAAGTATACTTAGGTTTTTTGATAGCCTTACTCTGCTATCCAGACCAGCTTTAAGCAACAGTGAAAGGAATAATTCCATGTGTTTTAACAACAACATGGCAGCAGGTTTAGCTAGGGCAGCTCTTTTCAGCCTTTCTCAAGAATATCTTTGCAAAAAGGGCATCTGCTCCCACAGACCTCAGAGCATCATTTGCAATTCTCAGATAGGCAGTTCACTGGGTTTTTCTCCAGAAGAACCTTTGTGTTGCAGTTTTCTGTAAGAGACTTTGCTCTAGAAGCTGCATCCAGGCAAATGAAAGGACTGTTACCAAATGTTGTCCTCAAAGGAGTGTGTTGAAGACTGTTAAGACTTGCTAAAAGCAGACAAGGACACACACCCCTTCCTCCAAGCCTCAGTCTTTGTATTTCCCTTTCAGGCCTGTCAGGCCTCACTGATTACAAACACTCTCATCTCTGCCTGAGCCAGGATTCACTTTGTTTCCTCAGAGAGCCAAAGTCTTCTTTCTTGGTCTCTAAGGTGAGATTTTCATTTAGTCTGATCTCCTGTATATTATGGAGATACACAGACCTTCCTACCAATAAATGCTCTTCTCCACTACCAAGGGCTTTGAACACCTTGGGCAGAGGAACAGCTTCAAAGGTGTGGTCAGTTTGATGGAGTTTTTATTTTGAAAAGCATTGCCTGCCTTATTGTGTACTTTCAGTGAGCTGATGCAGATTTCTAAATTCCTTTGAACCCTCTGAGCAAAAAACCATCATAATCAAATGAACAAAATAGATTTGACTTGTGAAGGATAATGGGCATTTCCTGTGGTCCTTCCAGAAATGTGTTAAAAATACAAAGAATAATGGGAGATTTTTTGGTGGTTTTGTTTTGTGGTTTGGTTTGGTTTTGTTTTGTTTGGCTTTTTGTGGTTTTTGGTGTGGTTTTTTTTCTTAATGCTATTTTCTTCTCTTTCCTGGCTGGCACACTGTATTTCTTTTGATAAATCTATATAGCCTAGCACAGATACTAGCAGATTTTCTTGTGCTTTCTCTTCCATCTTGATGGTAAAGTCCTGTATTGATTTAAAGATCTGTCAGTGAAGGAAAAGAGTTCTATCTCAAGAAAGAACCAGCTTAGAGCATACATCATTGATACATGTCCTGTGCTCAACCATGCCAAAACACTGAGCAACAGCAGGACTACAAAACACATCAAATATTGTTCAGGATATTACAAAATAAAACCAGAAAAGGACCCACCACTGGTGGTGCCATGCTTAGATGCTCACTTTGGTACTTCTGAAAGCTTGTTTAAAGCTGTTTGTCTTAGCACCAGCTTCTTAAAAATAACGTGTGTGTTTGGAAAACCAATTAGCTGAGTTAAGTGGAGGTTTTAAGCTTTTAGAAATCCTGTTATCCCTTGAGTGTGATAAGCTGTGAAGTCATGTGTAAGTCACCAGTTAAGCTCATCTGTTTTTTTAATGGGTAAGAAAAAGATCAGATATATTTGAATCACATTCAAGCCAATTACATTCCTTCCAAACAAATGAACTGGAGCTATTAATGGATCTGACTTTGCCCAAGGCTTTTAGCTACCAAATCCACCTCCCTTTGGTTGTTTCTCTACAGCTTACCAAAGGTTTAATGTTTCCTTACTGCTTTTACCACATTTTCATGTGCTTTGGGCTACACAGAAAAGATTACATAGTTTTGTATCAATTTGTATAAACCTAATGAGAGGGAGGTAGTAAATAGGAAATCTTCTCCAGTCTTAAGGTTTCAGTGACATCATTATGGGTAGAGATGCTAAATACATTGCATAAAATTGCTAAAGGTGTCTTTTTCACGCTATGTTTGATTTCAAAAGTGCTGGCTCTCATTCCATAAGAGTTGAATTGAATGGATGAAGAATCACAGGAAGAAGTTGACATCTGTGATGTTCTTCTCAGTGAATGGAAGTTGTTACTATTGCCTGAATTGATACAGGGCCAAAGATGTAGGAGGAAGGCAGTAAATGCAAAACTTCCTTCTCCCCCCACAAAGTCTGGAATTGATTCATTGTGATGTGTCATTTCAGATGAACTGGCAGCAGTTAGTTTCCCATTCCTTACTCAGACACATTTCAAACTGTTAGATCTTGATTTTCATTTCTTTGTGGCTGACTGAAAGCTCTCAAACCCTAAGTAATGGTGCTTTAACTCCAGAACTCTACAGCTCTCTCTTGGAAGGGAGAAGAGGCATTCTCAAATGTATTTTGCATCTTTTCAAAAGAGTGCTTCTTGGGAGGCAGATTTGCAGATTAATGTCATGCATGCCATCTTATTTATAAATTGTAAAACTGAGAACATGATAAGCCAATTATGGGATTTAATATGTTACTGTTGAAAGATTGCTCTGTAACTCCTCTCCTGTATTAGAAGCAACACTTAGTAGAGAAGTAGGTTATATCTCAATGATCAAGCATTTCAGGTTAATTAATCTGATGAACTATCAACAAATTAACTTCTCTCATGTCTCTGTCTTTTCACATGAGACAAAGAGACACATCTTCCTGAATACAAACTCTACTTACCAAGGGCACAGTGTGAAGGCAAATCGATGGGCACAATGTGTAAACCTTTTATTGATGTTACATTTATGCAGGGAATTGAATGTTAAAAAAAATAATTTGCTGCAGAACCTTGAAATATGAAAATATTTCGGGAGCACCTGAAAATATTTCAAGTGGCACACATTTAGTCTTTGGCCAAACAATGCAATGTCTAATGCAGGACTAAATTTTGGCCTTGAATTTTCACATAAGCAAGTTTTGATAGTGTCTCATGGGCATAGTGGCTTGGAGACTAACCAAAGGAATGCAGCTGGACAAATCCAGAAGCAACTATTCTCAGACCTACCTGACAAGGTTGGAAAGGAAAGAATAATTACAAGCCAGTCTTTATGAAGAGGCACCTGGTCTCTGCCTCAGTGTTTAACTGTACTGGGTTACTTGCTGTGGACAGTCTAACAAAAGCTTTATCTTCTGCTTTCTGCTGTCAAAAACCAATTAATTTCTTTTCAGCAGGAGTTTGAGCCACTGCATTCCGTGTGTTTGTCATCTCCACAGTTCACTTTTGTAATTCATTCTCCCTGCCCAGGCTTACTTAAGCTCCAAATGTAAGCAATAATTCACACCTAGTGTGGTAAAGCACATCCTCCGGCGGCAGCAGCGGAGAAAGCCTCTTACACAGGTGCTTTATCACGTCTGCTGGCCTGGGTTCTGAGAGGGAAAACAATTCCTGTGATGGATTAAGTCAATCCCAATAAGGGCTTCATAAATCAGTGCTACGGAAAGCAGGAGTGGCTGTGCATGTCTGCTGAGATCCGGGAGAGGCTGTAGTCTGGCAGCTCATTTACAAAAAGAGAGAAATGCCCTTAATGGAACTGAGAGAAAAGACCAATTGGGCATAGGGAAATAGCTCTAGTAACCTCATTGCTGTTAGTAGAGGGTTCACTCACTCATTCCGTCGTCACGCCATTCCTCTGACACACAGAGCCAAAGGAAACCCACAGCGTGCTACAAGGAGGAGTTGGAGATTGATCTGGGAGAGCTTACTGAGTTTTGGAGGAAGTTTCAAATCACTGTGAGCCAGCTGAAGGCACTTAGGAGAAGAGACATGATATATGTTGCTAAAAAACTTTCAGAATATTTTTGACCTTGGGGTTGACGTTTTGATGGAGATTTGGCCGTATTATTATTATTATTTTGGCATTTATCTAACTTTGTTAGAATTGTTTTGTGACCAAGTGTATCACTCCACTCCTATCTGCAGCAGGAAGGATGTGCCTCCCTACTCTTTGTTATTTTAGTGTAAAAAATTACAACTCAGTGTGTGAATGACACCATAACTTTCCAGACAAGGTGAGTAGCAGATTATCTGCCAAGATCATGGCAAGTAAGCAACTTTCAGTAGGACAGATAAATCAGTCTTCCAGAAGGTTATGATGATATAACACTTATGCATGAGTGAGAACAGGAACAGTAGGGAGCAGCGAGGGTCTTTGAAATCCTTTGTGGGGGATGGCACTCATGTCTTGGTTGAGTATTCCCTTCTCCTAGAGCTGGCCCACTTTTTTGGATGCCCTGAGTGTGTTTAGAGCTAAAAGGTGTAACAGAGAATTCTGAGTAATACTGTCCTGTGGGACAGATTATACAACCATGTGCTATTTTAACTCCACTGACCAGTTTCTTTTCAGTAGGGAAGAAGTATATATATACTGCACTGCCAAAACATGTTCTCATCTGAGCCATGTACATGTTAGATAATACTGCAGGAATAAAACAGTGGATTTTCTCTGCATTCATCAATAGTGACTAGTTGAACTTGCTTCACTTGGTAGAGTATGCATAAAGTTAGCAAATAACTCCAAGGTACTGGAAAGAATCCAGGGAATGAGTAGAGAGATGGTTAAGAGATTGGAGCATTGATCAGATGAGGAGAGGCTGTGAGAGCTGGGATTGTCTCTTCAAGCCTGTGACTTGGATATAATCAGGAAAATCCTCTCTGTAAGCAGCAACCTTTAAAACTTTTTCTTTTATAATCACAATGGAGTTCCCAGCAGATAGTTCAGAGCCCCATTTTTCTCAGATAACCCATCAGTTGCTTCTTCTCCAGAAGGATTCCTGATGAAACTCCTGGTGATCACAGGGGGTGTACCCTGGCAGGAGTGGCTCTTCTCCCTGTGAGCAGTCCTGTTGCTGTCATAATTGTGCTACTAGCCAAGAGAGCTCTAACCTCATTTCTTGAGGTGTATTGCTCCCACTTGCTTGGTAGCTCTGGACAGGTTATTCATCATTCATGGGGTGTGCTTAAAGCACTTGGCAGCCTGTCAGATTTGCCCCCTGAGATGGTAGACATCTAACATACTCCATTCATCCTAAAAATGAGTTATTTGTAAATTTTCTTGTTTTTAAAAGGAGTGCAGTTGCACCTGTACACAATTCTAAGATTTGCAAATTCATGAAAATCATTAAGGATGACCAGTGAATTTGAATTAAGATTGGCATTTTTTGTTTGCTGTACAGTTGAACAATTAGCACCATCATTATTACAGATGCACCCCTATTCTTTGCTGGCATTGTGTATTGACGTGAGTCCATAAGTCTTTCTTTTGTTAATGAAAATTTCTTAAAGGGTCTTTCCTTTCTTCTGACTTTACATAGTATTTGCCACCTCTCTGCCCTTTGGGTGTCTGTGTATCCTGTGTTAGTATAGTCAAACACGCACACAAGTTCCTTCTTTTCTCCAAGATTATTTTTTTAAGCTATTTACCAGATCATCTCTATTAGGTGATCTGGTAAATAGCTTAAAACATTGCTTTGATTCTAAGGTCTCCTCTCATTTAGCTTGAATATGATTTAGTACATAAAGTTGTAGATGAGAACTTGATGGATTTTCAAAAGCAGAACTTCAAATCTTGATGTTCAGACAGTCTTGGAGGACCTTGTCCAATATTGCTTGCTCATAGTTTCCCAGTATGAGTGGAAGCACTCCAAACTCCAGAATGCTCTGTCTGCTTGTTAAATGACCTTTCCATTTCCAAGGCCAATTTTTGAGGAAGTTGCAATATAAAATACTGTTGGCACAAACTGTAATCTGTGTGATCACTTGGCTCATATTTCCAGTAAAGCAACCAGACTATTATTAGTAACAAGCATATGTCTTCTAATAAAATAATTAGCTTTATAACTCTGGTAGAAGACTGGCATGGATATTATTCAGACTTCAAAATTACTCAGATTGTGCCTTCAAATATCAAGACATCTTTAATAAGACAAGTTATATATATTTCCTGTTTTTAGAATGAGCTTTAGTTGGTGAAAAATTCTGGCTGAAATAAATGCAAGAGTCCAGTAGCACAGGCTAGGGAGGGAGCATCTCCCAGCCTCTGCTGCAGACCAGGAGCAGCTTTGAACCAGCTCCTGTGGTGGTTTTGCTGTGCAGGCATTTGTCTGTATTTACAGTGAACTCAGAGCATGCTTCCTCTCCTGTCCAAACTGCTCCCTTGAGCAGAGGTACTGAGATGTAGCCCAGCAAGCTGCCTCATCTCCCACCCTAAAGGAATACAGAGCAGGGATGGAACAACCCTAAAGTTGAAGAAAAATCCAGAATGACTTCAAAATAATTTCATAGCTTTCTTTTTAGAATTCCCACTGATAAATATTTCTGGTTATGACTTCAGAAAGTAGTCCTGTGGTCTGCCACTGTGTTCCCACTCTTCTAGGTAATTACTTGCCTTAAGATGCTGTAAAGCAAAGAAAAAATTCCAGTATCTTATTTTTAAATACCTGCAAAATTAACTCCTAGAGTTCTGCTGAGCCTGTTACATTTCAAATGTCAAACTGTGAGAAAATGCTACAAATACAGTCTGAGTTACTCCCACTCTCTGAGCTGGGATTGCTGTGGTGTGTGTGGTGTAGGAAGAGAGCCAGCCCTGTTGGAGCAAGGTGCAGAGAGCTGCATTGCTAGTGTTTCTGTAATACCCAACTTGTAGGCTTCCATGCTGGAATAAATTGATCTGGTTCAGGCACAGATTTACTTCTTAATGAAAAAAGTTTAATTAAGAAGACTTAGTTTAAAGTCACTAAAACTCCCATAGCATATTGTTATAGGTTTATTAACACTGAAAAGCTTGTTTTGCACTCAAGTCTGCAATCATGAATAGTGACGTATGAACCTTTGTAATGTTTGCTTCTGTGGCATCAAAAATGTGCAGTAGATGGGACCTTTGGCCAGCTTTTATTTTGATGGAGTTGGTCCCAATCTTTGTTTCTTTGCTGTTTTAATGACTGCAAGTTTAATCCAAAATGTAGAGAGGGGAAGAAAGGCTAAGAAAGTTGGCATTTTGTGGAGTGCAGTGGGACTGTATTCACCTTGAATGCAGGAGCAGGGAAAGTGGTGCCTCTGGGCCAAATTCCTCCTGCATACCCAGGCACAGCACAGGTTCAGTATTAATTGTGCATTATTTAGAGTGGCTGCTTTCCAAACTCTTTCCTCTTGATCAGAGCAGTGCCACATTATCAGTTGGGGATTTCCTCTGTTATGTTCAGCACTTTGAGGCTCTGACATATCATGTAGAGAAGTAATGTTTATAAGTAGGCATTAGGAAAAATGTGTTAGTGGCAGATAGCTTGGGGGAATTGTAAAGTCTCCAAGAAGGGACATCTGTGGAAGCAGGTGAGGCCAGCATCTGTCTGGGAGCATTTCCATGCCACCACTCCTGGGCAGGGTGGTGACAGCTACCAGATGACCCAGTGCTCCCTTCCAGCTCTTCTTTGCTCTCCTACTACATGTTATGCATTTTTTGTACTAATGAGCTTCAGGTTTCATCCTAAAGTTGAACTTTCTGGCGGCGAGGTTTGTGTATTTATTTTTAACAGTGTGGCTTTTATTTCAGTTGAGTTTAAAATATTACCCATGTGTTTAATGGAGGTGGATAACTACAGAAAACAATAATCATATTCACAATTGCTGTAAATTTGCTTTGTTCCACTGAAATCTAGACAGTAATCCCAATTTCACCCCTTTTGAGGATATGAACTAGTATTTCATATGCACCAAAATATTTATTAAAGACAGTGATAAAGGCAGCTGGGTTTTCAGATGAGTAGGTAAGGGAGGTGGGCATTTCTGGAGGCTCATAGTGTTGTAGGCACAAACTATTTGCCTGTGATTTTTATTGTACTATCAGATTGGGTTTGCATGGACACTTGGAACTTTTTTGAAGTGACAAATTATGATATCCTTAGAAATTAAACGTGGTGTTTGTGAAAGTTCCTGAGTGTTAATGGATTTCTTCATTTGTCTTTTATATAGCAGGCTTCATTCTGAAGCAATTCAGGAAAATAACAGAGGAAGCAATAAACATTTTGTGAATATTAGGAAGAAGTTCCAGAAGAACTAATGAGTATGTAATTTGAAACACAAATTTGCATAGAAATTTGAGCATGATATTTCAAAGCTTGCAAACATCAAAGTGTATTAAAATGACAAGCTACCCATGCTAATGTACATTTTTTATTTTAAATTGGTAAAAGAATAAAACATAAAGGTTTTACTTGTGAGATGGCTAATTATGTCAGATTGCTTTAGGCAAAAGGCAACATCAAGTCATCATGACATACATTTGCTTGGCTTTTTTATTTTTTTTTTGTGTTCTTGTATGCAATTTCTGTGTCCCTTAGGGGCCAGGGAAGTGAAACATGTGTCAGGCATATTAAGATAATAGAGAGTCACAGCTTTCCATCTAGCCAATAATAGTGGCATCTCTCACTGCAGCTTTGAACTCTGGGCAAATGCATGTGTAGTGATCATCTTCACTGGATTTGTGGGGCAGAGCAGAAACTAGCTTGGCTCTGCTTTGCTAAGCTGGAGTTGCAGCAGCTGCCCTGGCCATGAGTGATGGTATGTGCTGGTGGAGAGGGCTGATGAACCTTGTAGGGCTTCAGGAAGCACAATACTAAATACAGGGTTATTAAGTTATGTTACAGAGTTATTAAGTTATGTTAAGCTTAAGATACCGAATTTCATCATAGAGCTAGAGTGAATCAAAGTGTGTATTTAGAGTTCGGGTCAGGTGAGTGTGGCTGCTCAAGTCAAATCATGCTGTTTGTCCTTGACTTGGAGGAAACCAGTTGCAGGAATCATGTAAGGTGCTGTTTGCAGGGTAGGGCTTAATAGTGTTCAAAGCTTTTCTCTGGGCTATGCATAAATGAACAGTTATGTTTGCTTTTTATTAATACTTAGTTTGCAAACAAGAAAAAGCATAACTCAAAAATGAATATATGATTTATTGGCTTAACCCCCAGATCTTGGGGTAAGCAAGCAGGTGCTTCTGCAGAGGGTTGAGAGGTTCCCTCAGGATGCTGCACCCTCTGGGGAAGAGCAGCTCCCCCTAAAAGGCTGGGTACTTGTCACAGGATCGCAAAGGTCTTCAAGATGCCATAATCCATGCCCTGCACAAACATCCCCAGTGTCAGGGGTACAGAGCTGGAATAAATGTTTTTCTGCCACGAGATGTAGCAGAAAATGGGTGAGATGAAGAAGTGCACACTTCAGCTGATCACCTGGCATCTGCAATGAAATATGTGGAGGGAACCATTGGAAGGCACGGAAGTACCAATCTTCAGGAATTTAAAAACAGACCAGATAAAATACTGCAAAATATATGGGAGATAGAAATGTTGTTCTGTCAAGGTGACAAATAACCAAAGGTATTATTTTTCATCTCCAAACTTCCAGGACATAGTCTGCTATTTTCTGTGTTTAGCATACTGTAGCTCTCAAAACTGCACAGAACCATTGCTTGTTTTTCTCTGTGGAGGGGCAGGCTGAGTGCTTTTCAGGTCTTCCCCTGGAACCAGCGTTGTTTGGAAAGGGGGGAGTTTCAGTTTTGCTGCTGAATGGTCCAGCTGAAATGTCCCATAGGTTCACTGTGGATGTCTTCTTCTGTTTGAATTCTGCATATGAACTGGCCACTCTTTTCCCTAATCCTTTACCACAGGTTTCCTGGAACTTCTAAGGAGGAGGGAAAGATGTGATGTGGGGTTTGTGAGCTCTGTGGTTTTCTGTGTGTGGTGTTCTTTTGTTCCTCCAAAGTAGGAAAGCACGGTCCTTGTCCCAACTGCACGAGTCCCCTGCAGCTCCCAGCGCAGGGGAGCTGGCAGGGTTGGTGTCACAGGAGGTGGCACCTGCTCTTCACTGGCACAGAGCACATTCTGATAGCAAGGGACTTTGATACTTAGCCAGCTAGTGTAATCAAATGAGTTCTCCTTCCAGTTTTGACAGTTTCTTTTCCTGGAGTCTCCCCGGTCTGGAAAGACTCAGGTGTGAGTACCCCGTGTGTGTGCTCAGCTGGGATGCTGCCTGCCACGGACAGAGAGTGCTCACAAACCTGCTGGCCTCACAAGGGGTCACAGAACATGTGTTCACCAGATTGCATCTCCCCATGGCTTTGTGGGCTTACTTAGCAGGTTGTTACAAACAAAAACTCTCTGAGCCCTGCCGTTTGTTTACCTGGGTCCCAGTGCAGCACCAATTACAAGCATGTTGGAAGTTTCTTTTGCACCTAAGTTAATACTGATGTCAAACATTACCTATGGCCTATTTTTTACTTTTTTAATGAAACTGTTGCTAGGATGTCTGATGGAGATTATTCATATTTCATTATCCATGTGTATAACTACTATCACCTACTTTAAAAATACTAAGGTAAAACCTTTTAAAAATCACAACTATTACAAAATGCAGGAGGTGTCAGAAAATCAGACACCTGTGAGGATCATTAAAAACAGATGGTGAAGAAGCAATTTAGTGAAAAAGTAAAAACCAAGGCCTAATGCTGGAAAATATTGCCTAATGTTTGCTATTACAGTAGTTCTCACTCCCCGGGTTATTTGTGCACTCTGCACAATTTGTTATTTCTGCCCATTCATTATGCAGAGGTGCTTTATGGCAAACCACCAACCTCCAGGGAAAGGTTTGTTTTCTTTTAATAAGGTATTTTGCCAAAGAGTAAATAATGCTTCAGAAAAACAGTTGTGGTCATGTTGGCAGTGATCTTTACAATGAACATGAGTCGAAGGGGATTTGGCAGCTCAGCAAAGTAATTCTTTTAAATCAGTTTCCTGTTGATAGATTATCTCATTAGTATAATTTTGTAATGTCAGAGGAAAAGTGGACATTCCATGGGCTTTTTTGATACTAGGTCAACAGATGACTGATCAAAAAACCCTGTTTGCAAGAGGTGCTGCTCCACTGGTTATTTTTGAGACGTCTGATAAAATATTGTTAAGTCCAGGACATTTGTTTATCCTTGTTCTGAATATATTGTCTGGTGCATGAGGAATACCATTACAATGAATTCTGAAATTTATGAGCTAAATGAACTTTGAAAAATCTATTAATAGATTTTGACTATCTTTTATTTGCTATATTTACCTTGTCTATTAATCTGGAAACATAAATAAGCACAAATATGCATTGGTAGTATGAAAGTATAAGATGGAATTAACATTTACCTTTGAACTCTGCCAAAAAACTTCAACTTTCATTTCCACTGGAATAATAATCATATATTGAGGAAATAACTATGAAAATGAAAATGTTCATGAAGAATATAAAACTATGGGTGAGAATATGTTATAGTTTAATGTGTACTGAACTGCAAGTCCTTTGCTGGACAACCTGGGGGCCTGTGAATCCACTGGAGAAAAGCAATGTCCAGAGCTGGATCTCAATGACCTGTCTCCTACACCACCCAGCTGGAGACAGGTCTAAGTTCACACCTGGCTTGTGTCATGGCCAAATCCTTAGAGGAGCAGCCTAGATCTTCCTTGATTTATCATTTTAAGATACACACTGTGGCAAGTCTCCATTCGTTTTCCAGAAAGGTGTTTGTTCTTCTCTGTGCAGAATGAAACCAGGAATGTGAGTTTCAATTGCAGCTCTGCAATGTAAAAGTGAATGAAGTGTTTTAAGAATGGCATCACCTGAGCAACAATCCTTTCTGAGCCCATGACTTTCAGGTACCAACATTAATATTTGTTACTGGGAAACTGAAAACTGTAACTTTTTGTTTCCAAAGTGCCACGAAATTATCACTGTTATTTGAGGCAAAAACAGAAATAAGTTTTGTGGGCGAGTGAAACAGGCCTATTTAAATATTCTTGAAATAATTTTAATTGTGTGGCCCTCCTGGTTATGTAAGTATTTTTCACATGCTATTTCCCATATGTAGTTCAACAACCAGTTTCAGCCCAAATTGGCATGCTTGTTTCCACAGGAAGACATTGTTCTTGGGTGTACAAGCTGTTTTGCCTGTGAGGATGGTAGATTTTAGTCTTAGCTCTGATTGGCAAACACATTCCTGTTCTAGCATACCATCATTTTGACTTGCAGTGAAAACTTAGTGCTGTAAAAGTAATATTTTTTGAATTAATTAAAAAAGTAAAACAACACCTACTTTAAATGACTTGCAGCAGTTACTTAGGGTGGATTATCATCTTATATTTCACCTTTATATCATCTTAATGTTATTTCTGTGCTAGGCAGTGTAATAAGCTACTCCATTTAAATAAGCTCATTGCTGGAATATTGGAAAAAAAATGAAGTGAAAAGTAATTTAAAAAGTCAAGTTTAGGGCTGTCCACACTTGCCCTTATATATATATCTGGCCTGAGACAATGACACTGGATTCTTAGGAATTACATGCTAGTAAGAAACGGGAGTGCTCCTTCTTTGAAGAAGATTTTTACAAATGATCTTAATGAGAACTATTCCCGTAGAATGGAAACTCCAGTTCCTGGAGAGAAATGATCCAAGGACCTTGTGGCTTTTTTGGTGCAGTATGTTTACCAGCTCCACCTACTCCATGTTTCTTGAATTAGGAGAGTCAGTGCTTAAGCAAACCTCTCTTCAGGGAAATATTCAGTCAAGAGGGAGCAAAGAGTTGAATGCCACAATAAAATCAGCTAATCAACTGAAAAGGATATTTTCCCTCTAGATTATTTTTAGGGTCACTTGTAGTAAAAGGAAGATGGAAATGTTCTTCCTGAGCTGGATGTGTTTTGCAGTGTATGAATATTTCATATGTACCTGGAGGGATTTCTGTCAGTGCAGAGGGCTGTGAGTGAGCTGTGGAAATGCAGTCCTGGGAAAGCCTCTCCAGAGGTTTTTGCCTTTGAAATCTGAGCCTTTCAGCCAGGAATACCCACTTGGTGTCTTCCTGAACCTGCTAAGGAGCTCCAAGCTGCTACAGCTCTTCCACAGGAGACAGTCAGTGGTCATTCCATAAGAACTTTTGCTAGTCACCCTCAAACATATGCTTTAATAAATGAACTTCCAGCTGTTAAAGAAATCCTTTAATTGTGTCTTCAGCTTGTTTCAATCCTGTGTCATTCTCAGCCTCTGAGTAGGCTTCTCAATTGACTGATATTTTGATAGCATTTTCTAGAATGATTGTTTCTGGAAGATGATAATACAACAAGGTGGCTCAAGTTGTGTAGTTACAGACACAGATTCCAGGGAAATCACCTCTGTCAGTGCCCCTCTCTCATTTTCGCAATCAGGCTAAATCTGATTGTGCTGCACTGATCATAAGCTAGACCAAGCTCCATGATTGTTAACATTCCAGTTGGGGTACATACTGAGTGTTGGTGTGGCTGAGAGGTGGAATTTTGAGACAGAGTGCAACTGCTGCTTGTGTGACAGATCTGTCTTGTGTCCTTCACAATCATGAGTTTGGGTGTACACGTGCAGCCCCAAATGTGTGTGCACATACAAAACCCCCAGGTTCAAAAAGGAAAACGTCTCATTTTGTTCGAAAGTGGATTCCAGGATGAATGTTGCCATCTGGCAGCTGGACTGGCACCTCACCTTCTGAGGCTGACCTTGCAGTATGGTCTGACAGAGCAGAGACTCCAGATTGGATCTCCTGTCTCTCAGACCCCTTCGCTCCTGATCACAGTCACTACTTGTACAAGTGACACAACAAATTGTAGAAACTGGTGCCTCTGTGCAAAAAACTGTCTTTGAAAAGAGTCCCAACACTCTAAATATTATCACAAACTTTTGCAAAGAACTCCCTTCAAAATGAAGTGCTTTGTCCCATTTAAACTGTTCCTTGTAAAAAGGGTTTAGAAGTATGATTCAGATTGGCTATTTTACATTCCATCAGAGAGACAAATGGGAGCAAGGAAGTGTTTGTGACTCAGAAAACGTTTTGTTTATCAGCATGATCTCAGCCCTTTGGTCCAAAACCTTTCCTGTTTGACATAGTGTTGTGTGTCCTGCCAGGGATTTTTCTACCAGACAGTGAGTGGCTGTGGCTGTGAGGTCAGTGGGGAAAGCTGGAAGAGCAAGAGGAGCCAGTGAGGTGTGGTGGCTACAGCTACTGCTGTTTTTATAGGAAAATGAAGAAAGGGATTGCAATGATGAAGTAGTATTCAAGCATGTAGAGGGAGTGTGAGGAGACAGTGAAGCCACCCAGGAAAATACAGCTGATAAAGTCATAGGATCATTTGTTGGAAGTGACATTTTGACTGTCAAAGGTCAAAGCAGGGCCAGCTTTGAAGCGAGGTCCATCTGTCTTGTACTCACATGTTCACACTGTGCACTCCAAATAGTGCAGCCCAGGTTCTCAAATTGCTTCTTGCAGCTGCCAGTGTGCCCAGAGACCCAGTAGGACCTGGAGCAGTGGCACAGTCTCTGTGAACAGAGGTTCTGCTGCTGATGTGAGCTTGTCTGGCATGGCAGATGGCCTAAAGCAAGACTACAAGCCAGATTTCACCACTAGGACCTACAAATCACCTTCCTGTCCTAATTTAACCCCCAGGCTTCTACTGACATGACTTCTCTCCTTTCTTTTTGGTTTTTTTTTCCTTCTTCAGGGTGCTTTGAGGACTCCTGCATTACGCCACTGTGGTCTCACCATTGCAGGTTGCACAGAGTGGGGAACCAATTACTTTGGTTCCCTTCTAAAGCTCTGGCAGTGCAATGCAACCCTGAGCCACCCCAGCCATAAGCTCTGATGGGTTCACAAATGCCTTAGGCAGTGCTGGGATGCACAGGGTCCATGGAGGACTGCAGCAGCTCCTCTCCAGGCTCTCTCAGCCACTGAGCTCTCCCTGAGGCACGTGCTCAGAGATTTGTGCTGCTCCTGTTTGCACCTCGGGAAGTCAGGAGTAACTGCAAGGCAGTAAATTGAATTATGGCTGGGGGCAAGAGGCCAGAACAGATTACATTTCGCTCTTTTCCCCCTAGGCATCTCCTTTTTTATTATTATTTAATTTAGAACAGGATTAGAATTCTTCTTTAAGCTGCTTTTCTATCCATCTATATTATTTGTTTTTCATTTGTTTGCTGCCAATGCATGATGTTTTCTTTCTTAATCACTTGCTAGCATGGTGATTTTTCTTAAAATGTATTCAGATCACAACAATTTTCTGGCAAAGAAAAGCATGAAATTCACTCTCCTTGAAATCTGCATCTGTATGGAGGAAAATAAACCCTTTCATATTTCACTGTCAGAAAAGAATAGTAGCCACAGAGTTATACTTAGATGTTGAACCTTGCAATATTCAAAAGAGAAGCAAAATAACATATAAAGGATACTGATTTTTCTGTCACTTATGAGGCACGTATGTTATCTAAGTGATCATGATCAGCTAACAGTTTGGTATGGAAGGCTGCACGTGTTTCAGAGTGCTGTGGGAGGATGACACTGAACAGACTGTCATCACTGTCCATATGGCACTGCTCTCGGGCTCCCCAGCACAGCCTTCCATCTAGAAGGCTGCAGAAAAAGCAGGTCACGTTTCCAAGTCCATCTCGCTTTTTTGCCCTGAATGCTAATCCTGATTTAAGGTGGAAAACAACTTGAAATATTCCATAAATAGAAATGCTTAGCACCTACTTTGTACTTCTGTTCTTGGAGCTGTTCTTCTGTAATTTTCACATGTTACATGAGAGTAGAAATTCAGAAATTGTGTGGGCATCAGGCTCGTGAAGAGAATCTGTGGATCCCGTGGTTGTTGTTTAATTTACCTACTTGGGAACAGCAGGACAGAGCTCAGAGCTCGTTGAATTGTGTGAGCAAGACCTGCAGGTTTTCTCTACTGTGCCTCAACATGGGGAATACAAAATTCATACAAGCTGGGGAACAACTGTTCCTGAACAGAAAATGGACTGAGAACTAAATCTGTTGGTTTCTATAAACAAGCTTTCTGAATGTTGCATCTTTGTAATTTTATTTAGTGTTATGAAATTGGGTCTGCTAGTATATTATTTATTAGCAGAATTACAATTTCAAGAGGAAATGCTCCAGCCAGTTTCCTCATTCATAAATGGCAGAATTTGTGAGATTATCTTGTATGTTTTGTAACCAATGGCATTTTTCAGTGCCTTACAAAAGCAAAATTGCCCCAATCACTGTTTTTATTTCTCTTTAAGTAAGGCTACTTGCATATAGCAACATCCTTATTTCTTTTCTAACTTGGTTTTTGCCTGTCATACACATTTTTTACAGCAATTGGATCTGAAATGTTTTACTTTCACAGAATTGCTTCCTTGTTCAAAACAGGTTCCCTTGGAGATGTCTCAGGACATACCAAGGCAAACTGGGTCCAGTGAGCACCTGCTTGGAGGACAGAGGAAAGACAGCACTATATCAGATATTTACTATTTCCCTTTTACTGTAGTCATGCACAGATTGCTTCTGTGTCCTGTTTTGGAATCCAGCATTGCCTGAGAAGCCTTTTAGCTGAAAGTTGACAGGTGCTGATTTCTTCTTCGTCTGAATATTAGGGATCTAGAATCCTTTCAGCCAAAGTTGTTCATGCAATACATGAATTTATTGCTCTGCAGATGGACTCCTGCTGAACTTTATAGCCCCTTGAGCTGAAAGGTGTACAAATTTTCCCTTGTATAAAATTAAAACATTGGCTACCTTATCATCCGCTGCTGGACAATTATTATTAAGTATATATTTTCCTCAGTTTTTTCCTCTTAAATATTTAACTAGAGGATTGTCTGATTGATATTAACAGAGTATTATCTCATTGCTGGTATCTCTGAGGAAACAGGATGTTCTTGGAGAACACGTACGTGATGTCTGTGTCTTCTCTGCTGACTCCAATATTTTTTTGTATCTCTGAAGAATCCCTGTTCTTTTTTCAAACACACAGCCTTTCCTTTGTAGGAACGTGGGCCTAGTTTGCTCAGTGACAGAGGAGATGGTGATGCCTATGTTGTTTTGCTCTTTGTTTCACAGGGACCATGTAGACCCCAGTGTGGCTGTACTGTTTTATGTGTCTCTAAAGTAAAAAAATGTGATTCTATTGACACTGCCAGTCTTGTGACTGTTTTCCTGTCACCCATTGGTAATCTCTCTCCTTCTGCAGTATCCAGCTATCACAGTGAGGATTTGGGCCCACTTCTCAGTGTGGAGAGAGGGTTAGTCTTGGGTGGTGTCAGTCCTGGTTGCTTTGTCCTTTGTGCATTAGGAGTGCCCTCAGGCACAGCGGTTTGCCTCTTCCCTTCGCTGCCATTACGCCTGACCACCAGATTGATGTAAGCAGCATGCTGGCAGATGGCAGATATTCTTTTCCTGTCAAACAGATAACCTGAAAAAACTGTCAGCTTCTGTGAAAAAAGGGCTGGAAGCCCAGTCCTTGGCTGTAATTTATCAAAGTATATCTCATTTCTGTTTACACCAGGTACTCACATGCACCCCAATCTTTCATGGTTGTGCCCTGCACATTCACTGTGTTATTGCAGGCCAAATGGCATGCTGACAGCTTCTTGGGCTGCTTTATTTTTCTTTGAAGAAAAGGATAATCACCATTTATCTAAAGAAAGTCAGGGAGCCAGTGGCATGTCCAGGGAATGTGCAAGCAGCTGCCCAGGCAGCCTGTGTTTCTCTGATGTAAAGCCTTCTGAGCAGAGAGGGGCAGAGAACCCAGAGGCACCAGAAAGGTCAAAGCAGCTTTTGCTTTTTATCCAAGTTCTATTGTGCTTGGATATTGCTCACTGGGGAAATGCTTAGAAGATAAGTGGGAAAGTAGGTGTTTTGTTGTGACGTTTCAGACAGACAAGTCAATCCTGCTTTAGGTAAGCAGCAAATCTAATTGGCTGCATTCACTGCAATGGGAGCTGTACAGCAGAAATACAATATGCACATTTGACTCTTCTTTTATCTCTTTTTTTTTTTTTTTAAAGGATGTTTTAGTGCTTCACTGACAAATGCACACATTTCAGTAGCTTTCCTTTGATTGTTGTCAATTTAGATAAACGTGCCTGAAAAGTACTGTAAATACAGCATTTTGCTTGAGGTGTTTGTACAGGGATTTCCATTAAATGTGTACAGCCAGAGGATCAGATTAATCTGAAATTAATAATGTAGGCCTGTGCAAGAAGACTTAGCAAGTATGCTACAAAAATGGGATCTAAGATATCACCCAACTAAATTTTTAGCATTGTACTCGGAATGTGTAGTCAGAATGAGTGAGCAAACATTAGATATTCAAGAAATGTTTGCCAAGTCTGCTGCAAGAAGCGTAGACAGCTAAAAGATGTCAACAGGGAATATTGTCATAGCACTAAGAATAATGTGTTATCTAGTGCTTAACACTGAACACCATGTAAACAATTAATCACAGAATAGAAACTACTGAGTGCAAGCAGTAACAGGAGAGTTGTATTCACAGCCTTGTACTAATCAAGAAAGTTGTGTTTATTGCTTCTGATGGATAAATCATTTTAACCTTTTTGGTTTTTACATGATATGTCAGCATCCTAAACACCTGCATCATCCTGATGTTTGTGAGATCTTATTTCTGGAATGCAAATGTTTATTTTTCTGCAGGGGGGTGAGCCTTGTAAAGAGACAAGAATAATGAGAAATATGATTGCTAAACCTTAGGGTGCAGTGCTGGTGTTCATAATATATAGTCTCATATGCACACATAAAGAATAGTTATAAGGCAAAGGCAGCCATTTTGTTTGACAACTTTATCACCATCTCCCACACTCAGTCACTCAGTGACATGTTCTGAAGCTGCAGGTATTTCATAAAGTGCCAAGGCATTATTGTTTCAGTTGTGGTGCAAGAACTGGTAGTGGGGGGTTCCAGTGCCCCAGTGTTGTGGAAAGAACTCCTAGTGCATGAAGCAGGTTTCACAGGGTGTCATCACACAACCATTGTGCATTTTACACCATACCTGTACTTGGCAGGTTAGGGAGAGTATTTTTTCCTCATGGGTAAGAATGGTATTTTTATCAGAGCTGGGGTTACCAGGTGTCACTCCCAATTTTCACCCTGTGCACAAGCTGTCAGCCTTCCAAGAAGTGACCTCTTTCTCCATCCATGGAAATGAAGTGTGTCATAAATTAATCTAATGAGAACAGGACTCTCTCATTGCTGTAGACTAATCAAAAGTGACCTCTTGCATGCAGAGGACTGTTCTCTAAACTTCTGAGATCAAAGCAGGTATCAGATAGAGAAGCAAGTCTGAGTATTCTCTGAAAATCTCACCTAAAGAGACAGTTATGATAATTATTATTTCTTTTGTTACTGAGACTTTATCTTTTTGTTGGTGTTAAATAGCTTAACAAGAAAGTATTATCTTTTTACTCTGGGCAAAAGTTGTTTCCGTTTTGATATATGTCTCATCACAAAGGTTAATATGTAAACTAGTTATCTTACATTTGGAACTCAAAGGGAAGTTAAACCTATCTTCATTTTGTCTAAAAATTTCTCAGAGGCATGAAAGATTAATCTGTTATTAACATTTGCCTGCAGCTATTTCTAAAATGCATTAGTTGGTTTCTGGGAAATTAATTAATTCTGAAGGAATGATCAAGTGTTCTTAGCTTTGTGGGTTTTATACAGGACTAGGCTCTTACCAAAAGTCACGGTATTTCAACAGTAAAGCATTAAAAGGGGCAAGTTCAGAGCAATGCAACTTGACCTTTTTATCTTCCCAGCTCCATAGAACTCCTGAAAGACTAATTTTCATAAGCCACAAAGTGACTATTACACCATAAAGAGCAGCAGTAAATGTGCTAATATTTTTGTTATTTAAACTGGTTTCTCATGTTAAAATGATCTACTTAGAAAGACACTGAAGTCTCTGTAATAATTGAATATCAAGGGAGTCAGGCCAGTCTGCAGGACCCTTTTGTGCCTATTCTGGTTCAGTATTCTCTAGTCAGGCAGGTCTATCCCTGACTTTCCTGCCAAAGACAAGTTTTTCATGCATTTCTGTTGAGACCTCACCCTTCAGACCTGTTCAGAATGACAGACTATGGCTTTAGAGGCACTGAAGTCTCTGCCCCGTTTGTATTGTGAATATATTGTGAATATTGTGAATCCAGTCTCTGTCTGTAGCATTCCCATTATATTCCATAGGATAACCTCACTGAGGCTGCTCCAGGGCAGGGATCACCAGGAGAGGCTGTGGGGAGAGCAGGGCTGGGGCACTGCAGCTGGCTCCTGTGCTCTGGCAGCCTCCAGACTCTCTGATAAGTGTGAATTAAAGCCCTGCAGTAATGGGTTTGAGGCTAACACAAAGGATGAGTTCATCACTCCCTGCACGGGGCTGTGACATGAAGTGCCACACGTAACAGAGGAGTGGAGGAACTGTGAGAAGCAAAACTGAGAACTTGCAAAATAGGTGAGAGAAATGTGCTGCAATAGGAAACACTCAAACACGTTTCAGTCCTTAAATCAAAATAATGAATAGCACAAATAGCTGTTACTGCATTGATCTGAAGATGTTGTATGGCTCACAAACCAAATGTGGGTCAACAATACCCTGTGTTTAAGAAAAAGGCAAGTGTCCCTGTGAGGGTGACAGCAGCAAGAACTACCCAGGGTATCAAAAACATGGCCTGTGGGGACAGAGTTGAGGACCAGAGCTTTAGCTAGAGAAGGAGAAAATGGAGGGGAAACATTCATCTCTCTGTGTGAGGACTGCAAAGAGAAAGTCTATTTTCTACAACCCTTCTGCTACTGGGATATAGTAAAACAGGTTTTGCAGGTGAGATATGGGACTAGAAGCCAGGAAAACTTGCTAATGACTGGAATGAATCAATGCCAAAGTAGGATATTGGGGTTGCTGCTCGTTGTCTTTTGTGAGCCAGAGCAGATCATCAGAAATTGCTTCAGGAATTGGTGATCCTGCCTCTTGGCAGGAGTGTGTCTGACACGAGCTCCTGAGGTCAGTTCCAGCACTAATGTCTGTAGTGTTGGGAGCTACATAAGATGAGAAGGATTGAGTCTGTGCTTCCAGCTCTGTGTTAGTGGAAAAAGATGGACACCTGCACGTCTTTGGGGTGTCTAGTCATTAGAGCTGCAGGAGGGCAGGTAATTCAGCTTTCCCATTGATTGTTGCCTGCCTTGCTGCCTGGAGAGGTCTGTTGGTCACCCAGAGAAGCCTGCAGCAGGATTTCTGTACAGCCAGCCTCTGGCCTGGGGTTTGCATTAAAAAACACAGACTTTGACCTGCAGCTAATGCTGAATAGCAAGGCAGGCTTTTCAGCTTTCTCCCACACCTGCTAAATTATTTCCTGTGCTCTCACAGGAACCGTGATGTGTAGCTAATTTCATTATTTGCACTGTATTGGCTCTGTAGCAGGAACAGACTTTTGTTCTGAGTTTGCACAGCACCCAGTACAATGGAGCTGCCCAGCAGCACAACAAACAACAGCAATAATGGCACGGAGGGACTTGCTCCATCAGGGAGGCTTTTTCTGCAGTTTTCTTGTGGCTCTGGATATTGCACATACAATGACAGCATAGAGAAAGAGCAATCTCTAAGCAAGCCTGTCAGACTGACAGCTTCTTACTTCTGTTCACTGCAGGGCACTCACATGCCAAATACTAAAAACAGTGTTTTAAAAATACCAAAATGAGCAATAACATCTGTAAGGCACCAAAAGCAAAGGCTGTAAACAAACAACAACAAAGCAGAACACATCAAGGGTGGCAGATTTTAGTGTCTGTTCCCCTCAAGGTATAGAACATTTCATAGATGATTGGCACATAGGATTGAATTAAAAGGAAAAGCTTCCTTATTTGCATCCTTTGAAAACTGCTGTCCGTACATAGGCCTGGGGAAGTTATATAACTGTCACCTAGAGTTGTACATTCAAGTAGTTGCCAAGCAAGTTTAGCAAAATGATGTTTCCTAATGCTTCTCTAAGTACTTCACAATGCTGTAAAAAAGCAACAAATCTCTGTATACTTCAAGAGCAAAAATGTTAACTTCTGAAGTCTACCAAAAAAAACAAGTCACAATTAATTTTCTCGTAGTTCAATTCTTGTGGGGTTTTTTTTTGCCTCCTCTGCTACCTTTTATATCGATTTACTATCAGTTTGTTTCAATTTCTTCATACATCTTAAGTTTCTTAATTTCATTTTAACTTCTTCCCCTAGTTTAGGTTTCATACACTAGGCATCTGAGACTGAATTTTTCTAGTGAGTGTTTGGCTTCTCTTTGGAGGCACATCAGTGTCTCTGTCTTTTTTGTCTCCACCACTTCAGTGATAGGAAGAGTGTGGGCCCTAAGAGACCAAAGCCATGCCCAGCAAGTCCTAAATCCAGGAGTACTGTAAGTAACATGCTGACAACATTTATTGGAGTTGCTTTAGATGGTTTGCTGAATCCAGGCCCAAAGGAAATGAAATACTCCTAAACACTGAAGCAGGGCTGGAGATGAGAATTTACATTTGTAAATCTGGGTGTTGTTTTGGGCGATGCTTGTTTTGTTTGCAGGACTTGTTTACATCTAACAGATGAATGCTGGATGAATTTTTGAATGTGGAAAAATGTACTGTTTCAAGTGAGCAAAACCAAACAAGGAACAAACCTTTGAGCTAGCCTGTCAAGTTTCATCTAAACATTTCTTGCATCTAACAATTTTATGTTGTAGAAGCAGAGTTCCTGAAGAGCAAAGACAAGCAATTTGGTAAATCTATTGTCTGTAAAATACAGACTGTGTGACTAAGGCAAGAAATATGCTTTAATCTAATAATGAATTTATTTCTGTATAAAGACCATTCCAAAACTTTAATTTTTGAAACTTTTGGGTTAGTTATATCAAAATGTATTACAAAAAGGTTTAAACAAACTTCATCTATTTCCTCACTATCTTCTGTGTCTACTCTGGTATAATTAAAGTACAAATTAATTAAGTTTTAAGTGAGGGAGTAACTGTAATAGCAGTTGAATTTAAAAAGTAGTGGAAGAAACTAAGTTGTATGTCAAATCTTTTTAGGTCTTAAGTTACTAATACTGAAAATCCTGCGGGTCACGTTTACTATTATGAAATCACTGCACAAAAACATCAGTAGGCAAAATACAATCTGCATAATTGAAGCGAGTTAAATGATATGAAGAATGCCTTGAACAAATAGCTATGAGGGACATGTACTTATACATAACCATTAGTGTAACTCTCTAAGTCTACTTAGACTTAATTACAGTGCTGCAGAACTGCAGAGGAGCTGGAGATGTGAAAAGAGACGTTTTGCATATTGCTGTAGGGATCAGTGTGCTTGTGCAGGACACTGACATGGCTTTACTCCCAAGGGCTAATTGGAACAATTGGGTTGGCTGCACTGGCAGCGTGGAAAGCAAGCAGGCAGAGCAATGGCAGGTGCCACAGGACAGCTCAGCAGTCAGAGCTGTCATCAGGCTGATGTGCACATGTCATATCTCAACCATTCTGGCCTCTCATTCTGACTTTTAATGCGATGGAACACACACACACCCAACCCCGAATCTCATCAGAACGTTTTAATTTCACCATGAATAAACCACTGCACAATCCTGTCAGCAAGCCTGGAAGAAAGCAACAATAAACTGTTGCTACCCCAAGACACCTAGCCAGGAAGGAGTTGGAGCTTGACATTGATATCACTTAGATTAACATAAATCTTAAGAGATTTTGTGGTGGTTACTGGTGTTACTCTGGTGAAGAGCTGGTCTGGTACCAAAATTAGGTCTACAGTTTATCAAACTCACTAAAGACAGGGTAATATTGCGAGTAGTGGAGTAAATTTTTAAAACAAAGTTATTAGCGTAGAAGAAGAAGCCAGGACTGTGAAAAAAAACTGACTCTATATAAAATAATTAATGACCTCAAGCAGATGAAGAGCATCTTTCATAACAAAAACATGCTATCACTACACTGAACTGAAAATTTACATTGTACTGGATACCTGACCTTTTGTAGAGAGGGGAAGGAAAGTACTGGATTTTTTTTTTCCCCACTGCATTTTCATAGGATTTCTGACTTTTCAGTCTGAAGGAATATTAGTGATTTGAAAGGAAAGCATTATGGGAGAGCACTAGGAAGGAGTTGTCTCTAAAACCTAAGATCAAGTTTTCTTAATCTAGAAAAAATCAAGAAACAGAAGAAATTAAAGCCTTTTGTGTTGGATAACCATATCTAAAATATTTTAAAAGACATTTTAAACAAATGTTCTCTACTGCCTGCTGTAAATCCTCTGTCTGGGTGGATTGCAAAATCTTCCTGTGATTGCTAGATTGGAAAATAATATGAATAATGCCAAGAGACTGAGTGATGTTAAAGTTTAATCATAAACCAATATCAGCACTGTAATAAATTTTAGAAGGATGTTATTCGATTTCTATATCTTATTTCATTGTACTACTATAAGAAATGATGTTATTTAATGAGAAGTGCTTTATGAAGAGCATGAATTCAGCACTGTAAGTCCTGGAGTGCCAGTGTTGGATTAGAGCACATCACCACATGAGATAGATGGCTGTTCCACAGGCAAGGCCCAGATTTGTGGAGAGCTTCTCCCAAGAATAGTGAGGCCATGCCCCAAAGAACTTTGTGTAAGAGAGGCAAAGCTGACAGAGGCAGTGAAGTGTATTGCTAACAAATTACGCTGTCAAATACAATTTCTTCATGCATGTACAGGTGCACACTGTCTACTAGTATTTCTGGGGTTTCTGATGGGGGAATTTTAAATGCTCCTGGTTTTTGGTATTACTTGTCATGGTCCCAAGCCTGAATGCTTAATCTTTCCAGGTATTTTTAAGACCTTTCAAGCATTAATCCATGTATTTCTGCCAGGTGCATTTTCAGGATGTGTGCACAGTGCTTGCAGGATTTTTACAAAGTTTTTCAAATACTATTTATACAACGAAGCACAAGTTTTATGGGCTCTTAATTGGATCTCACATATGTTTTCAATTTGGGAGGCTGCAAATGGCTACTGGGAATTTCTGGCTGCTGTTTGTTTCTTTCTGGCTAGAGGAACCAAATTCACTCAGGAATAAATTCCGTGGATTTTAGGAGGCTTGGAAAAGCAATTAATGTGTTCTGATTTATTTATGATACTTGTCAGACATTTATGCAATGTGAAATCAGATTGGTGTGGTGTGTGTCACATCTGGGTTGCACGCTCTAGTTACACAAAGTTATTTGCTGCACACACAAAACCTTCAGTACAGCACTGACTGTAGGAGCAGACTAAGCTGAGCAGGCTTGATTTTATCTGTGGCTCTATAAAAAAAGTCTTCCTGGGCTGTATGTCTGCAGATAAAATCATATTTCAAGTTAAGGTATGTATCCAGCTTTTTATGGTAACCCTAAATCCTGCCCCTCGCTCTGGTCATTGCAGTGATCTGCAGAGATTTCCCCAGTGGCACTCTGTGTATCAGACTGCACTCCTCAGAACCCATGGAGCTGCAAACCTGCTGCTTTTGGGGGCTGCAGCAGCCCCAGGGAAAGTTGTGTTTGGAGGGCTTGAGCCTTTCTCATTGTCCAGAGTGAAATAATGTACAGATACATAGAACAAGGGGAAAATTTCCAACCTTCCTTGATTCTGAGCAGAGAATGTGTGAAATGTTAGAAGTCAAGCTCTTCTGTTTTACAGAGGATTATTTGTGTATATATTCATTATTGTTTTCCAAAAAGCTTAGATTTATTTCTCCAAATAGAGTTTAATAGGATGAATGGAGATTTTCATCAGGATGTTCTTTTAGCAATAAATCGCTCCTTCAAAAATATGTAATTGCTCTTTTATACTAAGATAAAGATGTTATTTGTTCACAGTTATAATAAAGATCATCAGTAACTGATGTCATAGAAGTTCAGTCAAGATGTAAAGTGTCACTAGCAAAATCCACAGACTAATCTTTATGGGACATTAGCATTTCAAAGTTTTAAAGCAATACTTCAGACTGTGAGTGACCGAGCTTACCCTGAGGGCCCATCCTGCTGAGTGCATGCAGATGTTTAAAATTCAGACTGGCCCTGGCCCTGAGCATCCTGCTCTGAGCAGGGTGCTGGATTTGCCAATTTCTGCAGGTGCCTTCCCATGTCAGCTACTCTGATTCTGCACATTCTCAAAACTTGCCCTTCTGGTGCCATTCTCTACTTGTAAGAAAGGTCTCGTGGCAAGTTACATAAATTCGAATTACAGGAAAGCCTCTATTTAACCTATTTTCAGAAAATGACTTGAACTGATTCTTAAGTTTCTTTTGGAGGATATGCTATAGCTACCTATGTAGCGGTTTTGTTAATTAAAAAAAGTAATCTTCCATGAAGGTTCTTGAATTGCAGTCATCTTGAAGAGAATATTATATATGCAGCAGCATCCAAGTGATCTTGCCAAAGCTAGACAGCAATTTCTCTTGCTGATGGAGCACTCCATCATGAGCACAAGGAGACAGATTCTGCACTGGTTTGCACCTGGCAGAACTCCACTGACTTCATTAGGTGGATTTATCCCGAGTGTTGTAGATTCTCAGATGTTACAGGAGTGTGACACAGACGTGAAAAATAAAAATGCAAAAAGCTACTAGGTCTGGCCCTCTAAAAACAAAGTGGTAATGCTGGGGATTTCTATTCTGGTTGTGGGAGGCTGAATTTACTAAATTAACCCCAAGCTTGGATTAGGGTAGTAAGAATTTTGGAATTCCTTTTGGAGTGACAATGGTTTTGAAATTAGTTGCAACAAGGAATTTTTTATTTACATTTTGAGGAAGCAGAGTTTGTCTGCTATCAGGGAGGATGCTGATTCATTGTCGCTTTGTTCAGTTTCCGAATAGACCCAAAAAGAAACCTACTAAAACCTAGGGTAGAAAGTTTGAACTACTTTCTTGACCTCTCCAGGACTGGCATAACCTGCATTGCCTGGTGCCATGTGCTCTGCTTGACAGGCTGTCAGCACTTTCAGCAGGACAATGTGCTTTTGGAAGTTCCAGCACTCGTCTGCTGGCACCAGCAGCCAGTCCTGGGGAGTAGCTGAAGTGCTGGTTCTTTGTGATATCTGTCACAATGTGATCTATGCCTGTGTGTCCACAGATTAATGATCCTCAAATGTCCTTCCTTCCACTTTTATCCAGGGAAAAGAGACAAAGTAGAAATAGGGTAGAGTAGACACACAGGGAAAAATATCAGATGCAGAAAAAGGAGGAAAAAAGGTCAAATGGTTATCCAGAGAAGAAACAGGCAGCTGTAAAGAGCCTAAGGAAAAGGGGCTTGCAAAGAATTTTTCTTTCAGGATTTTTTTAAAGGTTATTGTTAGTCTGGTTTTCCCATAGAGCAGTGGTGGTTTTCACACTGTGTGCATACATCCCCTCTCCCTGTAACAACTGTTGAGTTGCTTGAGCAGTGTACAGATGCAATCCCTGTAGGTTTCATCAACGTGAATGACATTGCAGGAGAGCAAAATCTCTTTTTTTCTGGGAGTGGAGGATGTAGCACAAACACATTCTATGTTACACTGCAAAGAGAGGTGCTGAGCACCTAAACCTTAGAAAAGCTTCAGAAAGGGCTTACACATCAGCCTAAGAACTATGAAATCCAGGTAAGCAGAAATCAAGGTTTTGTTAGTTCTGAAAGTTTTGGGTGCCATAAGTGGTATGTTTTAGACAAAAATTGGCTGGAGAATGAGGTAGACTAAGATCTAGTTCACTAGCTAAAGGTTATTTTCAATGAACTTTAGCATTGTTAAATTTAGAACTGGGCTTCCAAATGGATGGCTGATGGGGTGAAAGTAAGGGTTGAAATGAATAGAAAGCTAGAGAACTGAGCCTTCCCTGTGAGAAAATTTTGCAAAATTCCAAGACTACTTATGTAAGCAAATCCTGTCATTCCTCATCAGTAAGCAGTTCTGGTACAGGATAGTACTCACAGTAAGTCAAAGCAGATGCATTAAAGGACAATGACACCTTCAGTAATAAAAAGGAGTAAGCCAGTGCTGACCCAGCCTGGAACTTGGATGTATAGGGCAGGAAAAGGGGAATGGCTCTGGAGTGCCAGAGGGTCAGCTCAGGTTAGATATTGGGCAGAAACTGCTCATGTGAGGGTGGTGAGGCCCCAGCACAGGTTGCCCAGAGAAGCTGTGGATGCCCTGAAGGTGTTCAAGGGCAGGCTGGATGGGGCTTGGGGTCACCTTGATGAAAGATGTCCGTGCCCATGGCAGGAGGATTGGAGCTGGATGATCTTTAAGGTCCTTCTCAAACCAAACCATTCAATGATTCTGTGGAATACAGAAAGGTAGATGTAATAAGGATCACACAAGGGAAAAGGAAACAAAGAAAGAACTAAAAAAACCAGGATTCTTTAAGTAGGCTGTTCCAAAAAATAAATGTGTACTTCTGAGGGTTTGGGGTCTGTGCATGGAAAAAGTGCAACTTTGTTGGAGACTGGAATTTTACTGGCTTATTCACCTTACACCAAGGAATTTTGTAACTCACAGTTTCCACAGGAAACCTGATGCTTTGAAATGCAGCTTCGAAATCTTCCATTTTTAACACCCAAGACATTTTGTGAATGTAGCTCCTATTGTCTAGTTGAATTGCTTTGTGAAAATAGCATGTTCCTTCCCTAGCCAAGTAACTTGAAATTATTTTCAACATCTAAGACGTACAGACTGAGCCTTACAGAAATGATTGATGAACACCACCTCCCACTATTTTCTATAAATATTTTTTTCCATTTAACATAATTTTGATTGTCATATTTATTTTAATGTCAAGGCTCATATAATCATGTATTCCTTATCTTACATTTCACTGAAAGTAGACAAAGAGAGAAAGCATCCAGGCCAGACTAAATACAATTTCTTACATATTTTTTCTTACAGGGTTCCTCAGCTTGTTTATACTGGCACAGCCACATTGACCTCAATGGAACTGGGTATATTCAGCCAAAATGTAAATCTAGTCTACAAAATTCCCTCTTCCTCTCTCTTGTGGCTGTGCAAACTATTTATTTTATTACAGCAGCCTCTTCTTATGTGGAATTCAAAAAGCATTATCATTTTCTTCTCAAGAACCTCATCTTAAGATTTTTAGACTAGTACTTGCAACACTAAAACCTTTCACCTTATTAGGTAAATATAAGGAATAAATATTATCCAACAGCCCTCTATTTTCTACTTCATAGGCTATTTGAAACACTTGACAAAGTGCTTATAACCACTGTGTGTGCCCACAAGAACTTTATGGAATTCATTGTGTGAAAAATACGTTCTTATTGAGATTTGACCATGTAATGGCAAACTTGACTGCTGTGGAATTTACAGTGTGTCTCACAGCTATTTAATATAGAAAACCAGAAATATTTTATTTTATGTTACGTGGGATTTTGTGTAGAAAGTTTCTCTAAACAGAAGTAGTTTACAATTCACTGTAAAACCAATTTTTTTCACAGTAGCCAGCATTCCAAAATCAAATACATTGCAGTTGTAGAAAAAGACAATATATTTTATTTTGCTTCATGCATCATTAAAAAAATAGCCTTTTTGTCCCTTCTGCTAGACTCCACAGTGTGGGTGCTAACTTAAAGAACAAGAGAAGGGGTTCAGAGAGAGATTTAGCCATTATGTAGTGAGTGTAAGCCTAAAGATTAGAAAAATTATGTTTTGACTGTTTTGCTGAGTATTATTGATACCTCCATTAAGAAAATTGTTGAATCAAATTTTCTGCTGAGTTATTTTGTCAAGGAAGCCACAGTGTAAGAAAAATATTGATTTAGATAATTGTAGAACTCAGTTCATATTTCTCCCTCAACAATCTTAAATTCTGACCCTGTGCATGATGAAAGTGAGTTGATACTGAAGAAGGTGATATAGGGCAGGGACTGTAAACTTTATTAATTTTCTAACTATTGCAGCAGAAGAAAGTAGATGTAATCACTGTGCTCTACAGCAGATCCTCAGAACATCACAGTATCCTGACTCTATGCTTTAGAATAATGCCTATAAAAGAAGACCAATTACAAAGCAGAACATTTCACAAGACATGAAAGACAGTTGAAGAGTATTTTTTCACTTAGTTATGTCTGGCATTCCAAGTGACTGGAGAAGTTGTCAGAATGTAATTTGTTATCTTTACACACTTGCTTTAAGCCACAGTGATAGTGCTTTATTTTGGAAACTGGGAATAATACCAATGCTAAAAGCATGCTCTCATTTTGATTAAGCTACATTTTTATTACAGCAAACTTTAGATATATGATAGTTAAGGCTGAACTGATTTCGACTTACTTGTACAGTTTATGCTGCTATTCATTGTTGTATTAGTTTTGGACTGGGACTTTCAAACAGACCTAAGGGAGTTAAGTGTCTAAATCTGACTGAAACTTAGTGGGAAATGGAGATTTACTTGCCTGGGACACCTTAGAAACTCCTGGCTATAAACTTGCCACTTCCTCAGGTTTCATTCCTCATAAATGCAGGTGATATTTGTGGTGCTTAAGGCAGAAAAGGATGGTTCACTGCCCTCCCTCCATGCAGGAGCATGCTGCCTGCAGTTCCAGCAGTCCTTACTGAAGAACAAAGCTGTGAATGGGTCTCATCTTGAGCTACAGGTGCTAATCAAGGCACCTGAGGACCAGGACCTTGGAGAATATGCCTACATCATTATTTTGTGGGTCTTTATTAGTGGTGTTTTCTCATGTTAATGATGTTGATATTGGTCCCTGGTGCGTGTCTGTCTGGTTTTCAAATAAGAATCATAAACATTACTATTATAAATGTTGGAGGCTGAGCTACCTGGTAGAGGAGCAAAGCTACTGGCAGAGGATTAATTCTGGAAGTAATTCAAATGTTTAAACATTTGATAAACTGTTTCACTCAGAGTGCTCTGCAGACTGAATGCATTAATGTGTTTAGGACTAGCTTGTTCAAATCAAGAGTCTCAGGTTGTATGCTGGTAAATTAACCCCCTAGGAAACTCCAAATACTATCATGCTTTGAATGATAACCTGGATGTTTGCATGTTTTCTTTCTGGCTACATGAGACCGTTTTCTCCCCTAACAATCCCACTGTCTCAGTACCCAGCTCCCTGGCAGGTTTCCTACTTTGTTTTCTGAAATATAGATGAGATGATGAATGATGTCATTTGTTTTCTTGTCCATGGTCTGTGTTGGAGGTGTGGAGTAATCAGATGAAAAGATGGTGTCTTTCATGCTGTTGCTCAACTTTGTAATTGTCTGCTCATAAGTTAAGAAGTTCTTCTGAATGTTAGGATTCCTTACACACACCCTCCATCTCAAAGATCATGACACTTAAAAATAACATGATCTTGTCACATCTTCAGTGAGAAAAAATAATACTAGGTTTCAAATTTTTTCTGGCGTTTTGATATGCTGTGTCAGGATGTATCAGTCATATCTTGGGCACACACAGCAGTGTGATTGACAGGACTGGAGAATACAGCAGTTCCAGCCCTTCTCTTTCTGAGCAGGATACATTCAAAGAGATGGGATGCTCCCGCGCCTCATGTCTCTAAATGAGGCTTCTCATATTTTTAAATCTTACCCCTCCATGTATAACCCACGCTTTTACATCTTGCTCAGCTCCTTGGCTCAAGAATTAAGTGTGTATTAGCAAAATAGATGTGATAAATGTATTGAGAATAGTGTGCTGTGTTTGTAACCCTAGGCGAGATGTTACATAGTGATTTGTGTCATTGTAATCAATATAAACAATAATACTGAATCCAAAGTAAAGCATAAACGTAAGACACAAGAAAATCTAATTTCATTATATTTGTTTAAATCACTTTATTATAAATTTTTGATTTTTCTTTGTTTTTATGTATTTTTATTATTTTGTCACTATAATAATAAATTGTATCCACTCAATTGCAAATCCACTATAATATGCTGGGTTTAAATTATACTGAAATGGACTCCCTGAATTTTCAGGCAGAATTTGAAGAAGGGCATCTGGAAAGTCAAGCATATGGATGCAGGCTGTAGGTGGAATTTAGAGAGAGGAAAAGGCCAATTTCTGAGTGGTCTTTGTTGATTGAAATGGAGCGATGGTGATTTGTATCCACTGAGGTCTTGGCCTGATGTGTTGAGAGGTAAAACACATGCTTAATCTGAAATCCTCCTGAAATATTTTCCCTATTCAATTTTCTTGCAATCATTTTTTTTTTTTTTGTCCATGAAAAGAAGTCTCTTCTGAAGAGCTCTCTTTTTCAATCGTGCCGCTTTCTGTGGCATTGATGTTGAGTAATATCTTTAGTATCTTGGCAGTTTCACATTGTATAGAATATTGAAAACCAAATGAACAGCAACCAAGAGGAAAAAATGTAAATTAATGTATTGCTTTCTATTAATTAAACTTTTTTGGAGTGCTTGATCAGTGGGATATTAGCAGAAGTCATTGAGAGAGCAGAAGTAGGATTCAGATGTTGTGCTTCACTGAAAAGGGAAGGAAAAACACTCAAAACTCAATTTTTCTTTACTATCTTGTCCTTTGTTTAACAGTGTGGAAGATATTTGGTTGGGATGGATGGCACTTGTCAGTTGATTTTTCATCTAGACACTTTTAAATTAAGTTGGTGTTCAGGGTTTTGAGTCGTATTTTGCACGTCTCATGAAATACTGCCTCTCATACCACCTCTAATAAAAATATCTCATAGAGTGGTGTAATTGTTCTCTGCCTAGTCTGACCATTAACCTTTTATAGTTTTTACAGAATGACGATGAAATGCTAGTATTTCTTCTTGATTATAGGCAAGGATCTGTGAGTGCTTTGCAGCAGTCATGTGAGGTGCTGAGATTTGGGTTATATTGGCACGCCCACAGTGGTAGCTGTCTGGATCCTTTCTGGTTCTTCCACTGAAATCCTGGGATATAAAATCAAGTTCAGGGTTGCTCTGGAGATCTGGTGACTAAATGTGCTGTTTTAGGCACCCTGTAAGACACAATTATAGAGTTTTTAGACCCAATTAATGAAATTGCTTTGGTGCTTGGTTAAATTGATGCTATTTGGAATGATTCAAAACTAGGTTAAAGCCAATAGTGCTTTCAAGTGCTAATCCAGTGGAACTTCAGAATGTTCTTAAGCTTCTGTAGCAGAGCAGCTTTTCTAAATTCTGTGTGAATTAAGTAAGATGCAAAAGAACCTCTTACAAGTGACAAACCAAGACTCACAGCCTGTCTGGGTAAGAGATACAAACCACGTGTTTACATGGTGAAATCTTCCTTGTCTGCAAAGGTGTAAGTGCAGAGTGGAAAACTGCAGCAGGAAACATATATTGTTAAATAGTGGTCATTGCCTTTACAGTATGTCTGTGAAGCTCCATCTCCTTACTTCCCTCCAGGATAGCAGCATGCCTGACTTTGGGACTCTCCCAAGTGGTTTTGTCTCTGCTGTACATGAGTTGGCTCAGTCCCCTTGCTCAGGAAATGCTGGTTATGTGACTCAATTCTGCTTGGCTTGTCTTCTTTTCAGGTGAGGAGAGGGCTCTGTTCTCCCTGCACTTCCAGCCTGAGCCCTGCCCTGAACTGGAGAGGTTGTGAGCATGGCCACCAGGTTCTGGAGGTAGTTTGCAGTTATCTGTAGAAATAACCTGCTTAATGACAGCTGCTACCAGATGGATGTGCCTGTGCATGTTGACCTGTAACATGTAGGAGCCATTTTGTCCTGCAATGGTGAGCAAATATCAGCTGATCCTCTTTTCTTGTGGAGAACAACAGTAGAAGTCAGATCACAGTGTCTGGATTGATATAGGCTCTGGCTTATCAAAGCTGGAGGAAAAACAGCAAAGAATTCGGACACTTTTACATTAAAAAAAAAAAAAGGTGAGAGAAATCTCTGTGGGAAAGGTAATTCCTGTACAGAGCCCACACAACCTTTGTGTAGTGGTCAGGAACCATTTATCTTCCCCGTGAAGAATAATGTTTTCCATTCCTCAAATGCAATCTTTGTATGAGTTTTCACACCCAAGATAAGTGAATTTTCTTGTGTTGTCTTTAAAAAACATTTACTCTGTATGGAATCCCAGTGGAGGTAAGGAATGAGCTCTCAACTTTATCAGGTAAGTCTCATATAGAAATATGAGCAGTGGTCTCCTATAGCTACACTGGAGTAAGAGCTATGTATATTCAATCTTTGACAAGATATTTGCTGGGAATTAGCTTTATCCATATAGGATCAGCTGGTGAATGTGAAAGCTGTACTTCTGAGACTGGGTTTTTGTCCATGCCTTTGGGAATGTGTTTGCTTGTACAAAGCAGTCCAGGGAGCACTCACAGAAACCTTGTCTGTTCTGGCTTCCACAGCCCAAATGCAAATCTGCATTGCTATCAGCTCCATTGTGCTTGGGGTGTTCTCCACATAGTCATTGTTTGCTCAAAACTCCCACTGGATTGCATGAATACCACATGTTATGGAATGTTGGATTTCTGGCATCAGAAGCAAATGGGAAACGAGGTCACGTAGGTGATTAATTTCCTCTACCTGATGCAAAAACATCACCGTGCTTGATAAAACAACAAATGAAGTGATTTTATTTTTCTTACATCTGCTGTGATTTTCTAAAGATGCTTTGTATATAAATTTATTTTTTTTACTTTGGGCCTTGATATTCTAAATATTTATGCTTGTAGAACAACTGCTTGTCTAGATGATCTTAGTGGAAAAATTACCATAGGATCAAATATTTTTTAGAAAGCAATCTCTTGTGTACTTCACAGTTTAGGAGTAAGGCTTTGTGATGCAAAAAAGACCATTTACTATCATAAGCTCCATCTGAGAAACTATTAACTGCAGATAATTTAATTCAGTATGAAAGAAAACAACTGTCAAGCATAACTTCTACTTTAGGAAATAAAGAACTTTTGAAATAATTGTTTTGAATTTTCTGAGTTTATTTCACCCTTGGTTCTTCCATGTTTTTAGGTAAACTCTCCTTTTTACTGGGATAGAAATTTTCTCTTATGGGTTTGTTTGAAAAAAACTGTATTTGGGAAAAACCAGTGATGTTACTTGGGAGACAGAAAGGAAATAGATAGAAATAGGTATTACTTTTATTTCTCTCTACTTGAAAGCTTTTAAAATTAAAAGGAAACCATCTAAAGATAATACATAGTTGGATATTTAAGACTGGGTATTATTGAACAGAAGTGAAGTAGGCTGAGATGATGATTTAATGGGCAAACTGTTTCTTAGGTTTTGTGACTTAAAGGCTTTGAAGTCATGGAACTAAGAGAAATGCATGAGAGAATATTTTTTGGTGATTTTTTTTTTCTTTCAATTTTTTTGGACTGTAATTGCAAATGTAATCCTGTGAGTTTTTTGAAACAATTTTTGTCACTTATTTTTTGAAGGCCAGAGCCTTCACTGAACAATCCTGGCCCAACTATGGTACAAAATACTAGTATTTTCTAGTCTGTAGAATAGTCTGGGTAGAATAATCTCAAGGGAAACACGCAGCTCATTGTCCTTGTAAACTTCCCAGATTCTCTGCTCGAGCAATGCCTCAGCTGTCAGCAAGGTCTGTAAGAGTGCAGTAGAACACTGGCACACACAACAAGGCATAGCAAAGTAACAGACTTCATGTGGATTTACTGCATGTAAATCCTGAAAACCAGTTTCTTAAGAGAGGGAGGGAGCTCATAAAGCAAAGCACTTTTGAGAACCTTTGCATGCTGCTGGTTGCAGACCATCCTGATTTAAGCCTGGCTCAGGCCAGCAGTGTTTGTGCTAGTAAGAGTTAACTTAGCTGTGATCAGGGTATCATCTGCTGTATCAGTGGGCTTTGTGCCCCTCAAACTGTACCAGATCTGCCATGCTGGGGGACAGAGGAAGGCTGTGGGTGAGGATTGATGGGCTCTGTGGGTACAGATTGTCTCAGAACAGAAGGATACTGCCACACTCACCTCTTCCAGTAGGCAGAGGAAATTACATAACCTGGTCATCCCTGTTTTTTTACTGTTCAAACATTTTCTGATGTGCTTTATTTACAACTCAATTCTTACAATGTTAATGTTTATCCAGTAGTAGAGGACTTATCTACTCTGTTCTTTGGCACCCCACTTCAGGCAGGTTCTGTGTGCCAAAGGAATGGTTTGTATCATCCTGTGCCAGGAAGGATTTTGCTGCACTACTCACATGTGCTGGTTTCAAAGCTGGTATTGCAGAGGTCATGGAGAGGAAAGAATACTGCAGTGGTGTGCAGTAACCCAAGAGGTTAATAGTCATGTATCAAGGAATGGGAGGATTGAAATTCTTTTAATTTAACCCTCAGTTCCACCTCCTTATTGGAGGCAGAGCGAAGTTCCTCCATCAGCAGAATGTTTGTCAGAGCCAAAATGATTCATCATAGAGTTGACTCTTCCCTTCCCCTCAGTTGAAGCTGTTTGGTGGCAATCCTTTCTGGGTGAAACATGTAAGCTAGTGCTTAGAAAACTTTCATTCAAAAGTTTTTCACTGAGAAGTCATTTAAAATAATATGATGAAATCTAATTGTCCTCTTTTTTTTTTTTTTCCTCTGGGAAGAGTTGATCCAGTATTTAATTCTGAATTTTTAAAGAATAGGTTGTTTCACTCAAAATCTCATGTTGTCTTGCCCTCATCACCTCCCTGCAATTTCCCCACATGTATCTGCTAAAGGTAAGGGAATCTCATTGTTTCTGAAATTAAACAAGATTTGTTTTTCTGCAAGCTCTGCTCATCTGAGTGAAAAACCAGAATATGACAATGAAGGATCTGTTAACTGTGTTTTTCCAAACAGAGCTTCTGCCTTCAAATAACAATACTTAATTTGTAAGCAGGTTTTGAACAAGGTTCTGTATAAATTAAACCCCATGGAGCTGGGGCCAACTTCTTCCCTTTAATTTGATTTACCCTGTAAATTGGAGAGAGATTGAAGCAGTGACCACATACTGGTTAAGAAACATGGAAAAGACTCCTGAAATGGAGAACTCTCTTGTTTCACTGGGATTGCTCTTCTTTGAATTCTGCCCTTTAAAATGCACTATTTAAGCAAAAACTATGACTAACACTGCAGATGAGCACAGTCATGAAGAAACAAGAAAATACCTCTGCCACTCAGTTTAATTTAGTAACATTTAATGTATTTGAAGGTTCTTTAATCCTGTTTTTTGTCTCAAATAATAAACGGCACCCTTCTGGGCTGTTGCTGGTTTATGGAGCTTTGGGTAGTGGATGCACTGACACTGGAATTGGCACAATCTGTCAATTCTGACAGGATCTGAGCTGGTTGCTGTGTAGGCTATGGCAGCACTGTTCAATGTAGCTGAGGACTTGGGCTTTCAGAAAAGGGACATACGATGTGAGGAAATAATTTGGGGGTTTTACCTGAAAGAACATTCATTTGAAGCAAAAGCTGTGTGAATGTGTTTAAATGTGCATGTGTCTGGTTTTGGGTGGAGAAGGGCCTTGCTTCCCATGGCTTGCAAATAGAAAGATGCTTTTTTTTTTTTTTAACCTTTTCCTTGATACCAAGCATAAATACTTAAAAAAATGTGGGTGGGGCAGATGGAGTGGAGGTCTGACTGGCTGTATCTAAAATCCAGAAAGGTGCTCTGTAGTGAAGATCTGTTGAAAGACATTGATTGTATTAAGTAGCAGAATATTTCTTGGGGTTTTTCAACTGTTTTTGTTGGTGTTGTACTCCTGCCTTTCTGCTATCCAGTATTTGTTTAGATTAAAATTGCTAAGATGCCATGAACAATGTTATTTTAGCCAAGATGTTTTTAACTGGCCAAAAAGTGTATTCAAGTCACAGTTTGAGGTAATATCTTTGAGATCTTGGCCTTACTGTGGTTGTTCAGTGAGTTCAGGTGATTTTATTTTTTTCCTGGAACCATGACCTACTGTATTTCTGATTTTGGAAAATTCTGTTATTGTACTGATCCTGTGTATTACATTGTGTTCTACACAGAGGAAAGCTGTCTTTTTTTGAAAAAGAAATATGCTTAACTTTTTGTACATGCAGTAACCACCAGAACATTAATTCTGTTCATGATAAAATAATGCTAAGCCCTGAAAACAGGATTTTAGTTCACTCATGGATAGCTTCTGTAGACCTGTACATTCTCTGTCTTGGTGTCTTATTAACCTTGTTTCTGAATTTCCAATTGGGACACTGTAAACAAGTGGTGATGGTGGTATTAAAGAAACTTTCAAAGTTGCTGGCTAGTGATGGGACAGATTAAATATGGACTAGATTTGCAATAACCTGAGAGAAAGATCTTCTATTTTCTGACATGTTTAAGTTTATGGAGATGTTATGTCACATTGTATCTTATCACATTATGTTAATTTAGCACTGGGTAGGATTTTGATGTGATGTGCTTTACCTCATGATAACATTTTCCAACTTCAGAGAAGTTTGTTACCAAGACACACAAGAATTTGGTCATTTGATAAAATTTGACACTAATGGAGTAGCAACATTTTAAAGGCTACCCAAGTAAAATGCAATGTGTGTGTGTATACAGCTATATAGTTTGAAAAGTAATTGCAGGAATGGACTTAATGCTTCCCAATAAGAAATGCCACTGACTATTCCAGTTTCCAGACTGGACCTTAAAACCACTGGCCAGTCTTGCCAGACTTCCACAGAGGTCAGGTGAGGTGTCTGAGGAGGAGGAGTCAGCTGCTGCATTTTCCCAGTCAAAGGTAATTTATTCTTTTCCCATGTCCTCGGTGTACGTGTTTTTTGTTTGAGTCGTTGGAACCAGAATGACTCTGTATTAAATTGACAGGCACCTTGCAGGAATGGCCTTGGGAGCCAGTCCTTATTTGTTTAGTTTTAGCTAATAGCCCTGTGTATGCACAGTTTAAGAAAAACAACAGTAATTTAAGTGACAGAAAAGGGGAATTAATTCAGAGCCTGAAGCAAGAACAGTCCTTTCTTTTGATTATGGTTCTGGTGTCTAAATCTGAATCCAGCATGCCCTGGATCTTTCTCTATTAGTGTGCTGTCAGATATCTCAGGGTGAAATTCATCTCCCTTCTTATTACAGTACCAGCAAAAAGCCGAGCTAGGAGAAAGATTCTGTATAAAAAAGGAATTATTCTATGTTTAGTCTTCCTATGTAGTACAAACTCAGTTCTCTCTACCTCTTCTTTCTCCAAAATCTCCCCCCTCCTCCTTTCATTTTCTGTTGTCCTGTTTTTCCTGCCTGTAATCTCTCTTGGTAGTTGTGCTGCCTTGTGCAGCTCCATTAGATACATGCTGCAAAAAGCAGAAAATCTTGCAGCAAAAGAGCAGATTTTTGGGAGACAGTAGTCAGAAGCAAGGTTATTTTGTTGTGTGCTGGGCAATACCATTGTGTGAATGAAAGAAGAGCAGGTTCTGTCCTGAGGGACAGATGCTCAATGAAGTTCCAGTGCTGTAGCACAGACACAGTTTGCCCATGGATAGGAAGCACCTAATTTATGCTTCCTTTCAGGAACCCAAACAGGCACTTCACAGCACTTAACTAAAAAGTTGCAAGGCAAATCAGTAAAAGAGACTTTATTGCAAAACAGCATCGGTGGAACTTGGGTTGGACTGACCTTGTGAAACGTTTGTGCAGAGCAAAATCTCCAGTGGATGTTGCATGTATTTTGAAGTTTGTAACCAACTGCTATGGATTAAAGAACAGCTTTGCTGTCTTGCCTGCAGACCATAGAATTACTGGGAGGGAAAAGTTGCACAGGTTGTAAAGTAAATTGTGATGGTTACAGGTGAATAGGACTGTGATGAAAGGATAAAATCTATTGCTCAGAAAAGTGAATTGCGTGTGCAGCCAGAAGAGGTTCCTTTTTAGTGAGATTTGAGCACTTCAGCCAACCAACAGGAGTGTGTGTGTCTTCTCTGCCCATGGCAGAACTCTTCAGCCAGTGAAAATGAGGGTTGTGCTAATTAACACATTAGTGTTGAACTGGTGGGACTGGCTGAACTGAATCTGCCCAGCAAGACTTGAGGATACACAAGTATGTGTTTTTTGAGATCTCTGTGCATTCTGAAAGTGTTACCTTACACAATCATGGGTTTATTGAGATGCTTCCTGAGAAGGTTGCAATATTATAACAAGAAAATATAAGCTAAAAAATGAATTGTAATTATCACCGTGGACACAGATCACTTGAACACTGAGAAGAGAATCAGTTTTAGAACTTTTTCCTTCCTATCCTCACCACGTTTGCTTCATGCCCATTATCTTGCTAAATCCAGGTATTTTCCTTCACCTTTCAGAGAAAATGACAATAAACACTATTTTGTTGTGCTGTCCTTCTCAGTTTGTTCATATCATTATTTTCTCCCCAGCTTGATCTCTGTGAGACAGTTGAGCTCAGAGGGTACTCACAGTGCACGATTAATGGCAAATTATCTGTCAGCACAAGTAAGTCTGGAGTCAGTAATGACCAGGGGAAAAAGAATCTGGGTATCTACAGGCAAACATTAGTTCTTCAGTACTCAATTGCTGGTCAGTGCCAGGAGCAGCCTGTAAAAGGTGATACTAAAATATTTGACACAAAAAAACCCCTGTTTAAATATAATCTAAATTAAACTAAATATAATCTAAATTAATTTATAAGGGAAAATAAGGCAATCGAATAGATTTTTAGGTGAATTCATAGTAGTTCTTTCTCCCAGTGTATATAGGGTTGAACTTGGAAAATTTTGTACTTATGTTGATGAGATGGTAATAAGTGGTAAAAATTTGTGGTAGATTTAAAGTTCTTCATGGAATGTACTGTGAAGAGCACAATGCCAGTGGTCTAAGTTTGCCTTTCTGTTTATGACCTTGCCTTCTCCTTACAATATCTTAAAGCTGGTGCTTCCAACATGAGCCTGAAAGCTGCACTACAAAGGGAGAGATGCTGAGACAGGGAGGGCTTTGTGTTAGATGTTATGCCTAAGTTGTTTCACCTGCATTGTAACTAATTCCTCTCTTGTCAGGTTTTGGACTTTATTAGTTCATATTTTCTGTCCTTTCAGATAAATGAATTTTCAGCCTGTTTGAAAAGGGCAGGGTTGGTCTTTTGTTCCAATTTGGGTCTGACCTCTAGGGAAACTATCCCCTGGATAGCTGTTCTTTCTGCTCTCTGTACTTGGCAGTGTTTTGTGCCAGAGGTCACAGCTGTGGCCAGGTTGTTGGTCACCAAGAGGGTGTTCCCAGTCTGTTCAAGCACCACTGTCAGTATTTGTTTTAAGTGTTACTGTGATGTGAGAGCCTGATTTCAACACTGAGTCCAAGAGCTCCTTTTCTCAATGAATGTGTGTCATGGAAACATAATGCATTGCTGAGGTGAATTCCATGTTCTGTTATCTAGTAGAGACTTTTCAAGGATGAAAGTAAAATTTCCTCCCCAAGTCAGACATTTGCAGTTGTGACCAGCTGGAAGGGAAAGGCAGGTACTATGTTCTTGGGTGCACACCCTGAGCCCAGGGCTGTGGGCTTAGGACCTTTCTGGGCATTAAAGGAAACCTGAACACAAATATTTATTCAAGAAATTTAGGTGATGGTGAGCAGCTCTTTATGTAGCTGAAGACACTGAGAACTCCCTGTATAACAGAGTTTTGTATGGTAACCCAGAGCCCCATGTTTCTTGATACCCAAGGATAGTACAATATGAGTTTCCAGAAATTTAAAAAGCACCAATGGAGTTCACTTATTCACTTTTAAGCTGTAGTTACCAAACCCTTGCAGTTCAAACAGCTAAATTTGGCAAGTCCCTGTATTTTGCATTCTACTTCCTCTGCTTTTTCTTTTTTTTTTTTTTTTTTTTTTTCCCCCAGTGAAAACACCAAGGGAAAAATTGACATAAAGCAATTGAGGATTGAGGATGACCACTATAAATTTTTTCTACAGTGCAAGTCGTGAAAATGTTTGCTTGACATACTGTGATTTTTACTTTACATTCTTCCATACACTGAGTAACGAAAAAAAGGGGGAATATTAGGGAGAAACAGTATTTTCTTTTTTTCCTGAAACTTCAGAGGGAAGAAACAAGTCAATAAATAGGAAGTATTTTGCAGGTTGTATTTTTCACTTCAAAATGCAGTGCAAAAACAGTTGGTAATGGATTTTTTTTTTTAGCTGGCGTTTGTGTTAGAGTTGCATTTATTATGATTTCTGAAAATTTTAAATTAATATACTATTATGAAAACTTTTCTTCAGGAGAGTTGTAGTTTTTAAAGAAAGTTATTACTCAAAATTTAATACTTAGTAGTGGCTCTCTCTAAAATTGATTTAGGTGGAATGAAAATTTGGTTTAACAAAAGCCTATCTGAGCTGTAAAAACCTGTTAGAAATCTGAGTGCTCAATAAACCCTCTGAATAAATTAAATCACTCTAGTAAAGATTTTGAATTTAAATTCACTTTCTATGTTCATTTTTTTTTCTTATTCAATCTGTTTAACAGTACATTTTGACAAATTTATTTCTTATATTTTTTTTGCCTTTATGTAGAGTGGCTCCACTCCCATCAGCTTGGGCAATGGCTTAATGATTGTATGGGAGAGTATTGGCTTCCATGGATAAAAATACAGGTTATATTTTGTAGAGGTCTATGCTGTTAGCAGTATGGTATTTTGTAAAAAAGGGATGGAGCCCTGGGCAAGTAGATGATGCTTTATGTCCTTTTTGAATTTGGGGGGGTTTGTTTTTTTCTTAATTTCACTAGCTGAGAAGAAAAATATGCATGGAAATTATGGGCTGATGAGAGTATCTGCTGCATTTTTTCCAGAATTAAACTTCAGCTGTAACCAAATTGGATGTGATAAAGACGGTTTGTTTTGCAGTATGAGGTCAAATGGTCCCTGTGGTGTCTGGTGCAGGAGTGCACAAAGCCTGGCCTGCTTCAGTCTGTGCTGCCTGTACTCAAAGGGTTGCAGGCATGGCCATGGGGACCATGGAAATCCTGTCTGAAGTCGTGGTGAATCATACACCTGCCAGGTCTTACCTCTCCTGCTTTTTTTTTCTCCCTTTTTTTCCTGTTTTTTCTTCCCCCGCCTGTTTTGTAAGATTTCATGTCTTGAAATTTAGCTATTCATACAAATCCTTCAGGGGAAAAAAAAAAAAAGGCCAAATAGAGTTTGAAAAGCTACTGAAGGGATTACATCACATTCAGTTCTTTTTGTATAGTAAACCAAAGGATCAAAAATCATCTTTTTCTACATTGAATTTGCTCTGTGCTCCTGTGGTTTTTACTTGTTTCACAGGCTACAGTACTTCTTCTTGTTCTTTTTGATTGTTTGTTTCGTTTTGTTTTTTAATAGCAACAAAAATGTTTTTTCTGTATGATGATTGTGTACTAGACCTATCAAAAGGGAAATGTAAAATTCTGTCAGGGCAAGCTCTTCTAATACCAGCTAAAGTTTGGTTTGCTGCACTTCAGAGAGTAATAAATCACTACCTTTTTATTGAGGCAGGTGTTCTTAGGAAGATCAGCATTGAACTCCAGGCAGTGAGAAGGGATATTTACGTGGTGTGTGCCACTTTGCCAGCCAAACATATTTTGCCTGATCTTCAGTGTGCCCAGTCTCACAGCTCTCCCTGTTCATGTTTAATAGGAAAAGTAGCAGGACCCAGCACATTAGTGCTCCAACATTGCAAAATGAGTTTGGAAACTGCACTGGGGTTGTTGATAGTAAATTTTTTTCTAATACCTGGCTAATTGCTGTAGGCACAAGAAGGTTGTATCGGTGGCAGTTGTAGGATAACCAAGTGTTATTTGACTGTAAATGTTCATGTGGGGAGCAGTTGTGCAGTCCTAGTCAAAGTGCCCTTCAGCAAAACAGAGGGAGATGGAGTCCTGTTCCTGCAGACATTGCTCCTTGTGACCTTACCTTGACATTTGTGTGTGTGTTACAAGCTGTGTGCTGACATGCTGCTAATCCAGCTCGAGTCTTGGTGCTCCTGGAGATGAGGAGTGGTGTAATGTGGGCATGGCCACAGAATGGGGGAGAGCTACTTTTCCAAGGTTTGTGTCCAGCTGCTGTAGGATTCTGCTGCTTGGAGCAGTTTATGAGCTGGTGTTACCTGCTCTTGTTCCAGGGCAGCAAAACTTGAGTCAGATTGGTTTAGCAGGATAGTGCAGTATAGTCTTTTAAAATAAGTCTTTCCATGGGGATGGATTTTTCCCAACATGGTCACTGAAATATTCATCCAATACAGTAATGTCAGTTTGCTTGTTTTTCTGCTATCACTGCTTTTACTGATGTGAGGTAGGGCATTGTTATGCCATTTACAGTACCTATATTAATTTTTTTGTTGGCTAGGACTATTTCATTGACTTGAATTCTCTCCTTTCTCAGTTAGTCCTGCTCTATCATGTAATACTTCAAATATCTCTACAATTTGTGGTGCATTCCTCTTTATGAAAAATACAGGGGCTGTCTTGATGTCCCTGAGTGCACCATAGCTGAAGGGGACACATGTCATCAGCTTTTCTGCTGCACTTGGTGGCATCAGCTCAGCCTGCTTCCACCATCCAGTGTGCATTCAGCACGTGTCATGTGCAAATAGTGAAATGTGAGCCGGGAAACTGTCCCCACAAAGTGTACCTTGGAGCTGATGGAATGCAACTGCCAGGTCTTGCTAAATCAGGGATTCTCTGTGCTTTAATAACAGTGGACAGACTGGTAAATGTAAGCTGCTGTCTTGCACCATTCAAGTTTCCCCACAAAAAGTAGCCTGGCTTGCAAGGTCATTTCCAGGAAATCCTGGAGGAGAGGAACAGCACATTTTAAATGTCATTACTTTTTAGTGCATTGCCATTATCCGAGAACAAAACTAATTATTCTTGGACAACATTGTTTATTTAAACAGTAATTCTTTAGTACCTCATGTTGAGAATACTCTCAGTGGGATCAAATAATTCCTTATAATATTAATCAGTAAGGAGAATGAAATCATCCTCAAGAGCAAAATTATTGGTACTGTAAAAGTATGCAGCATAAATCATTGCCAGGTGCAGGCAGGTATGGGTATCTTCAAAGGGCACCACTAAAACCAGCAGATGAACCTGCAATTTGTGGTCTTGGTACAGTGACTTTGAACTGAAAGCGGTGAAGTCACTGAGCAGGTGGCAAATCATCCATGAATTTATGAATCCTGGCTCCCTGCCTCACCAGAGTCTGTGTGGAGGAGCCCCAGATGCTGTCTGTTTGTCTGCCCAGCTGGAAAAGCCACTCGCAGTCAGGAGCTGCAGTGCTCGTCACCACCCAGAGGGCTTGAGCTGCTCAGTGAGAGGAGGGGACAGGGTGCAGAGGGCAGGGGTTCTGGGCTCAGTCAGCTCTGCCCTGCCTCAGAGAAGTGGAATTGGGAGGAAAGTGTTTGAGGGATAATCCAGCATGAGCAGGAAGGGCAGGGGTTCCTGCCTTTTCTCACTGCAGTATCACCTGAAGGGCTAATGATTCTGCTTTTCAGAGCAGCAGCTGGGGCAGCTTCTTCCATCCCTGAATTAATAAACTTAGTAAATCATACCCAACATGATCTTTAGTGGAAAGTTTCACAATTTATACTGGTGCTTGGGAGCCCAGTGAGGTCTGAGATGTGTGCTCCCTGCTCCCAGTGCAGCAGAGCTTTCCTTGGCAGTATAACAATATCTGGACACAAAACAGGTACATTTCAGTTTTGTTGCACCTTGGCATGTATCACTTCCTAGTGACAAATATTAATCCCAGTTCTGATTTTAGATTCCTAGCCAAGAGCAGTAATAAGTTTTGTTCTCTCAGACATTTTGGGATGCCTCTTTGGAGATATATTTTCCCACAGGATTCCAGGTGTGTTGTGTGCAAGGCCAGTTCTAGAGGCACTTTAGCACAGCACAGAAAGCTGTAACAGCTGACAGCTCCTTATTTTCATTTCATCTCCCATTCTCACTGGGGCACTGTGCTCTCCAGTGCTTTTCTGTAGTTGTTGCTTTATGCTTCTCAGCTGCCACACAGAAGACAAATTTTCATTCTTTACCTTTGGTGCTAAAACTTGGGAAGGGCCCTTGTTTCTCCTGAAGAAATGTATGTTGAGCTTCCCAAGCTGTTCATTGTGCAGTGCAGTTATTATGCTCACTTCACTCATCAACCTTAGTCTTTAAGTGTGTATATAGATACTTTTTGAACTTTTTTTATATACTTTTTTTTTATAGATACTTTTATCATGCCTTCATGATAATCTGTCAGCTGGGTGCTGAAACTGCTGAAATTTGCAGGTAGTAGGGTAAGCATTTTCCCAGTTAAGGCAAAAAGCTGTTTTAAAGGATGTTTTTAACAGTTCTTTGCTCAGTATTAAACTCTTAGTTTTTTAATAGGAAGACAAGAATACAGCTGCATCAAGCTTAATGTAGAAATTGCTGTATATTTTTATGACCTGTGTTATTCAGCAAGCCTGACAAGATGATACTAATGCTCTCTTCTGGTCTTAAATTCTGTAAGATGCTTAGATACACATGATTGTAATGTTGGCATAAATATGCTGATGGATACAGTCATAATTAATTTTTAAATGTTTCCTGTAATTATTCCAGTGATAGATGTCTAAATTTGTCCATACCTACTAGAGAAAATGTCCCACTCAGTTCTGAGCTGAGCACAGTTTCCTGAAGGTCTGTTCCTGAGTTTTGGGTGGATACACTACTTCTCTTGTCCTCACTGAGAAGTTGTTTGTGCTGCTGTTCTCCACGAGGTTTTAGCTACCAGTGCGTCTCAGTGGTTTTCAAAGGAAGGAGTGGTGACCTCATTAAGTGTTGTCCTATTTTCCTTTTTCAGTTGCATAAACTATGGTGTATAAATTCTATGTTGTGCTGTCAAAAATATCTTTGGAGACGCAGGAGATAAAAGTTGGTCAATTTACTTATATGTTTTTATTTTGCTATAGCTCTTGACAAAAGCAGAGGCATCATCAGGGCAATAGCACTTCAGTTGCTTTTCATTTGCCTGGATGTACTTTGTAAGTGCCAGCAGTTTCCAGAAGTAGGGCTGTGCCAGCCAGAGCATTAGGAACAGGCCTGGATGTGCAGCCTCCAGAGGGATTAGTAGCAGGTACTGCTGTCCTGCCTGAGAAAGGAAGTAAAGAAGTAATGATGGTGGTCAGTAATGAACCTGGTCCACAGGGGAGGCAATCAGACCTTGTGTGATTTAAACTGCTAGTGGACTGAATGAATAAAGTTCAGAGAATAATTGTGGACCATGTCCTTTTATGTATTTTCCCTGCAGAAAGAATAATAGGAAATAGAGGGGAAAGAGATCAGCTATCTGACAGCCTTTGACCCATGGTGGGCTTTTTATCATGTGTGTTTTGGCAGTCTGACACTCATTTAGTCTGTCTGATTGCCACATGGTGGGTTAGTTATTTCCATTTTATAAAGCAGGGAAAAGATCTGAATATTCTATGAAAGGAGTTTTGCATAAGCATCACATAAAGAGTGCATCTTGCTCTTCTTCCCTTCAACCAAAAGGACTTGAAATGTGCCACTTTAAGTGAAAATTTGAATACTGAAGCATTAAGCTGATGGAGATTAGCAAAGCAGTAAGTGTTAGAAAAATTATGTACTCTTCAGTGTGCAGTCTTTGTCAAAGCTTTCTCTGTCAATAAAACGCCGTGTCCAAAGATGCACTTACCTTGGAATTTGAAAAAAAAAAATACTGATTTTTGCATTTGAGCAACTGGTAAGCTTTAAGAGAAAAACACTTGTTCATCTTTCTTTCTGATGCTTGCCTTCATAGGGTATATATTTATAACCTTACTCTTCTAATAATCTTAAACAACTAGCCCTGAAAATAAGTGAAGCGTGACTTTGTTGCCATTTATTCTTCTTGCTGAAAGGGATTAAATAATATAAATCAAGGGTTAGTGGAAGCATTGCCTTGGATTTCGGATGTTTTTCAGAGCCTCTCTGAATTTCTTTGTTAAAAATGCTCTCTAGGAGGAAAAATACCACTTGGGATCTGTTTGTTATTCCATGAGTGCTGTGCTGATAGCAGCAGGGTGCAGTGGGTGTCAGAAGAGCCAGGTGCAAGAATTGCTGTCTGGGTGCACAGCCACACTCTGTGCACAGTTTCAGGTCCACGTGCTGTTTGGTGCTTGGTGAGACTGCTGCCAGTCAGAGTTTTATGTGACATGAGCACTGGAGAGAAAGCCTGATCTTGTCTGCCATCAACAGCCGTCTCTGTTGGACAAGAGAACATTAAATATTTATTGCCTGCTCTGTCTTTTGATTCTGCTGAGGCCAGCTGTGCTGAAGGTGAGCCAGGCTGAGGAAGGCTACTCTGTTGTTTCTCAGAAGTTCTGATGAGCAGCAAACTTGGGTCTCTCTGGGCTGCCCAGGCAGGTGGCTCCTGGAGCTGCAGCTGGCCCTATTGCCTGTTAGACCATCCTTAAAGTGGAAAACAGGGCCCCTCTGGTGGTGACCAGGTCAGGAATCTGATCACTGGTTCCAGAACCAGGCTTCACTCATGGGTGGAAGGCCTGACAAGATTAGGACTCTCTGTACTTCATTATTTGCCACAAAGAAAAATTTGATGGTGGGGTTTTTTTAGTTGGTTGGTTGGTTGGTTGGTTGGTTGACTGATTGATTGATTGATTGATTTTTTGTGGGGTTTTGTTGTTGGTTCTTTGTGCATGGCTGTTTTTTGGGGTTTTTTTGCTTTAAAAATAGGTATTGGAGTAATTATGGAGATTAGATTTAATGTAAACCATCTTAAAAAGACAAATGCCACCAGAACCTTAAAAGCCTGTCTTAATCAAAATCTGTTTTCAGTGTTTGTTTGATGGAGTTTCTAATATTGCAAAACAAACTGCACAGGGTGTTTAGTACAGCTAAATGCATTAGCACTAGTGGGGATCTTAATCCACACCACAGCTTGGTGGTGCCTCATCTTCCTGCCTGGTAGGGCCACTTAATTTACCCTTGTGCCAGAGGATCCCTTGCTGCCTCCCCTTAGCTGGAGTTCTTGTTAGGCTCACTGGCACACTTGCATCCCCATCCTACTTGTTTTAAAACAGAAGAATTCTGAAGCCAGTAATTCTTCAGGGTTTTCACAGCTTAGGGTGTATTGTTAGTTACCTGCTGGAGGGCTGTGCTCTTTTCCATTCCCCAAGTTTATCAGGTTTTTGTGTTAAGATGAGTCTCTGTGTTCTTGTACCAGCTCAGGCAAGAGCAGTCCCACTCACGTACTGCATTGCTTCCTCCATGTCCCTGCTCCATGCTAGGATACAGCATTACTCAGAAAGCCAGAGGCTTTTCAAGACCTGCCTGTTAATGATTTCTTCTCCATGGGCCCAGCCAGCCTGCATTTTTGTGTGGTTATGCACACAGGCTCTGCAGGAGGAGGCTGAGTGGCTCAGGTACCTGCTACTCCTGGCACCTCGCTGGGATTTGAGGCTTCCCTGGTTTGCATCTCTCGTGATTCCTTCCATTCCCTCTGCTCACAGATGTGCAGGTAGGCTGGGTGTCAGATGAGTCTCGTGTGGCTGTTTTGCTGTTGGCTGCCCAGTTACTTACACAGTTTCAATTACTCTTGATAAAATGTAAAATAAAGGTTTTCTGAAGTTGGACATCAAGCTGACTCATGCTCTTTTGCCAGTCATTCTGTATTTCAGTGATTGAAGACTTTCTTTCTTGGTGAAGAGTACTTTATTGAAAATAAAGGCTGTGTGCATTTTTCATTTGTCACATCTTGAAACTTGAATTTGGGTTGGAGGAAGAGAAGATGTTATTTTTATGCATTTTAATGGACAAAATAGTTGTCTTTTTCAAGTATTTTTTTCTCAGTAAAGGAATGTGATCTTACTGGCTTTAAAAAACATATTGTCCTAAATGTACACATATGTAGGAATCTGTCTCCCTCCTGGATAAAGAACTCCAGAACTCCTGGATGAGATGTTAGGAATCTGTAGGTGTGGGTGAAAGTTATCAACCAGGTTTCTTTCAGCTGACCCACCTGCTTACAGAGGCTTACAGCTGTGCAGCCAGGATGGTTCAGGTCAGTGATTGCCCCAATCCCACTCATCCACGCTTCCCTGGGGGGGTTGGTATGTTGTGTTGTGGTTCCTGTATGAATTCACTTCCTTTATATCACCTAATTCTTAGATTTACTAGGGAACCTGGCTGAGGCCTGGCAGAGAATAAAATGTACCCCATGAAATGCTGTCATTGCAAACTGCAGAGCTATAAATGATACATATTTGTTAATTACTAAAAATTCACACGTGCAGTGTGAGCTTACATCTTTGCAATTATCTAGAAAGGTACAAGAAAATAAGTTTAATTAAACAAGTGTATGAAAATTGATTAAAAAAATAGTTGTGTGACTATTTATAGTGCCACTTCTTTCTGCAGGAACAATTTTCAGTGCTTAATCAGGAAGGTTAGTTATGGGTTTGCAGTTTCCTTTTTGTTTGTTCTCCATGGTCTCCCTTAGTCTTTCCCAGGAGCTGCTCAGGTTAGTGGATCCTCTGCTGGCAAAGCCCTTGGCATCCCAGTGTGGTGACAGGGGAAACTCATGCCTGCCTTAAATGGCAAAAAGTTGGCACATTTGTTAACTTCAGTGCATTTCAAGAAAGCAAACATTTGACTGTCAGAAAAAGTGCTTTTGATAATTTTTAATAAAGAAGTTGTTCCAAGTATCAGGTACTGGCTCTCTGCTTCCAAGTCAGGATATCTGTGCAGTGGCTTGGCATGTAATACATGAGATTAACCCCATCTAACCTCAGTGTCATCTTTTCAAAATGTGCAGTAATTGTATTCAGCAGAATCTGGGCAAGGATGTCTGCAACTGGAGCTGTAAAAATAGTCTACATCATTTATCATCTTGGTCTCCAGACAGGAAGCAGAAAAGCTCTAAAGAACCTTTAAAAGAATATTTTCAAACTAAAATGCCTTTCATATGATTTTAGAGTGCTTCTTTTCTTCTTCAACAGAAGTAGCCACCGTGTGGAACTCCAACTTGTATGGAAATAGCTGCATGTGACCAGCAGCTGAGAACCTGGATAGTTTCTTAGGCAGCTTAAGAAACTATTCCTTTTGTTAGAACTGTTTCTTTGGAATATATGGCTGTGATAGAGATTGTACAATGCCTTTGCAGTTCAAACCAGAAGACAATTTTTCTTCCACCATTTGGTGTATTTTAGTTCTGGAAATTGTTACATTAATTTGCAAATACACTATATGTTCAGTCTCTTGTCAATGAAGAAACAGTTCTCTTGGCCTGAAAGCAAAAGTATGTTTTGTTTTGTTTTTTTGTTTATGGGCCATATAGATGAAATAGTGTGTTTCCTACTTTATGCAAAGTTTTGCAAGAGTATTTGTTAATGTCCTGTAATTAGGAACTTGATCAGCACATATTTTTGGGATACATACTTGGCATGCACATGCACAGCTGTTCCTAAATATAGAACAAGTGGGAGCTTAAAAGCCCTGGGCTTACATGTTTGATGCACTATTGGTCTGGGAATTCCTCTGTATTATTTAGAAGGTGTAACTTGAGAAGTAATGACATGATTCTTCCCTTTCCTTCCATGACTACTCTGCATGGCCAGTGAACAAGCTCCTACATTTTGAAATTGGAGATACAGTTTTTCCCATCTTGTGTTGAGGTTGTTGAACGGTAATTTTTCAGATAATGTTATAAAAACAGTGATTTTTTGTCCTCCTTACATATGAGTGCCATAGGCTGCTAAACTTTCAACTAAAATATCTGTATTTTGATAGTGTTCATATTTACTTAATTTCTTCATGTACTTTCAGTCACTTCATTTGCTTTTGAAGAGGAAGAAAGCCAATCTGTCAGCTATATCTGTACTAATTATGTGTTACTTCAAATGTAGTCTCAATAATCTAGTTTTAGCAAAGTCTTTTTTAACCATTTAACACTTTTTTACAGCTTTAAACCATATTTCAGTTACAAAATCAAGTTGTTATTTTTCAGTAAAATAAACAAATGGAATGCACATCCTGCCTCGTAAGTGAGGAGATAGGGAAGGGAAAGGAATGTCCAGAGCAATAAAGTCTGTTCCTCGTTAAGACCATTATCTGCCTTAATGCAATCATGTCCAGGCCCAGACATCCCTTAATCAATGCAGCCTGGACAGACAGCACAGCAGCTCTTCAGAAGGCACAGATAGCACCAGTGGCAGTGGTCTGACTGGGGCAGAGCCCTGAATGTGCATCCAAAAGCAGTGGGACCAGGAGATAAGAGAGAGCTCTGGGCCATGTCTCTGGTGACACAAGTAATACACTTCCAGTAGGAATATTTTGGTAGTTGACTGTACTTTATTTCATCAATAAAAGCAGAATGACCAGAATGAAAAATACTTGCTGCAAAGGCAAAGCTGAAATCTCTTTGGGAGAGAGGTGGTGAAGAGACTTTTAGTTGTTCCTCAGTAGCCTTGTTTAGAAGCCAACACTTTCAACATTCCAGCAAAAGAAAAGTCAATGTTTTGTTCTTTTTCTTTTTTCTTTTTTTCTTTTTCCTTTTTCCTTTTCTTTTCCTCCTTCAGCTTTTAGTATTTATTAATGTGGTTTTCTCCAGGACCCAGGCTTCTGGCCAGCCAGTTTGTCATCTATCAGGAGGCTTGTATTTAAGTGGTTATGAATTTTAAAGTGTATAAATTAAAGAGTTTACAGAAGGCCTAGGAATGTTGAGTATTAGGAATGGTGCTGTGCCCAACAATTGTCTCCTAACTTTGGGACTGCCCACATGACTTACATCCCACAATTATGTGACCCATGAGGAGAATGGAGCAGCTTGCCTGGTGTGTGAGTGACTGCCTCCCAGGAGATTCTGCAGTGTTTGGGCTTAGGTGTCCATTTGTTTCACTTCTGTTTGGTTTTTTAAGTCAGAAATTGGGCTTTTACAAATGGAATATACAAAAACTCCTGTGTATTTGTACAAGACTTGCCTCTTGTCCTAACACCAGTGGTTAAAAAAAAAACAAAAAAACACAACAACTTTTTGACTGACTCTTTTTAATTTTTGTACCTTGATAATAGTTCTACTGGAATGAAGATTCTGTATGAGAGTGTGGCAAGAGAGAAGGTCTCTCATTTCCCTGTACAGAGTTTTTCTGTCTTTTCTCTGAATCAGGTTCCCTCCCCCCCCCCCCCCCAAAAAAAAACCACAAAAACTAATGTGATTACTATCAACCCTGCTTGTTTGTCTCCTTTAAACTAGAGAAAGCATTGAGCAGGACCACAGCACTAGCTGTGGAAGAAGGATACTTCACTGCACCCCTTGTACCCCGATACTTGAATGGTCTCTCAGAGCTGTTGTTGCTGTGCAGGTTTAATGCCCACCTTGTGAGAAATCATTCCTGCTTGGCTCTTCCTTGAGCTTTTACTCAACTAGAATTGCCACTGGAGGGCTTGGTCCTTTGGATCCTTTTGCTTTTCTGTGCCTGACATGATTTGTTCAGGGTAGGAAAGAAGCTGGCTTCACGAAGTAGGAGTTGCACTGTGAATTTCAATAGCTTATCTTCTGGCGTTTTCTGGCTGCAAAAGGATGATAAAAACATTGCCTCAAGAAGTCTTCACCACAGACTCCTGTGGGTGTCTTCTGGTAGGAGACAGGCTTTTCAACCTTCTTTTCTTAGGGAAAGAGGATTGATTTGGCTAAATTTGAAGGTGCAGTACTGCTAAATCAGCAAGGGCAAAGAGGTTAACGTGGGCTTTTTGTTACTACCTTTCCCAACTGTTGTTAACCAGAGGCATGTAGGTAGCACACTGCATTTTATGAATTTACTGCAGTGCAGAGGGGTGATGTTTAATTAAGCCTGTGTGATTACAGGCACTGGCCCCAAGCACAAAGCAAGCTGCAGCTGTTTGGGATGCCGTGGGCTGTGTGATCTCTGCTGCACAGACTGCACTCGCTGCCAGGGCAGAGTGAGGGGGAGAAGATAAATCACTGCCAGAGCACGGGGCACCTCGCATGGGTCTGGGAGAGGGGGGCAGTTAGTGAGCACAGCTCTCATCCCAGTGCTTTGCAACATCCACCTCTGGCAGAATGCACGTAGGAAGCTGAGATGTAGCCACTGAACCAAGCTATTGGCTTTCTTTGGTTGTTGGTTTTTACCCTTCTTTGGTAATTGCTTTTTCATGTTGTATGCTAAGTTATTTAGGAAGCAGCCTACTTGTTAGATGAGTCCCAGAAAAGCATTAAATTGTGATGAAGCCCTCTCTTTAGAGAGTGATCAGTGTGAGCATGGGACTGCATAGCCTGTAGTTAATGGATTTCATGAGTTTAGCATGAGAGGAAGTCAGTTGGAGCAGATCAAGGGCATCTTGTAACAGAGGGGAAACAGACTGGACAAAGGAATTTCGGCTACCAGCCCAGTCCAAATATTAAAGAAACATTACAGCAAATGGAATTTAAGGAGTTGATAAAGTAGGATTAATGGGGCAAGCTGAAATATAGCTATCATAGTGATACCAGTACCAAGGCACTGATGTATTTCCATCTAACAATCTCTTTGCAAGCTGTAATTTTTGTCTTTACTCAAAATAAATATTGTCTGTTACTACATAAATATAGGATGTGCCTGACAAATTGGAAAAGAAAAATGATCTTGATGAATTTCTCCAACTTGTCAATCTATCTGCAAAATTGAGAAGGCAATAGTATCACTAGTACCCCCCAGTAAAAATAAATCTGGTGGGTAAATTGGAGCAATGCTAGCAGTTGGATTCTTGGTTAGTGTTTATGGCTGAGAACTGGGACTTTGGTGCTTGTCTGGTTTAACTTACTTCACTGTAAGATTGATATATTTGCTTAGTCTCTCTGTGTTCTTATTTACTCACCTTTACTTAACAAAAGGAAGATTTGTGCTTTAAAAAAGAAAACAAAACCAAGCAACAAAAAAGATAAATTCAGGGGTGTGTTTTTTAACTTCTGATGTTTTTGTATCACAAAGGTCTGTTTTAGCTGGAGGTATACTTTCAAACTGTTTTCTATTAGGAAAATTGCTTTGATACCTTTAAAGATTCTTAAAACCATAACATTAGAAATCCAAGGATTTATGCCTCATGATCTTTCAAGATCACCTACATTCCTCTTAAGTCTCCAAGGATGCAGTTTTGGAATTCTGTGCATTAGTTAAAAAATACTGCTCCAGAGATCAGCATTATCTTGGTGCTTTATCACAGAGATAGTGCTTACTCTGTGCAAGTCACTTCTGCCTCTCTTTTCCCTCTGTTATATGGGATCATTTGTCTTCAGGGTCATGCTGTCTTCAAACCTTCTGCCCTAGTGAGAGACACTCAAATATTCCAGGGACCAAAAATGGGAAGGCTGATGCAGGCAATGCCATGAGTTAATGTTTGGTTCCCACTTCCCATAAACATTCAACCAGCTGAGACAGGGACTTAATGCCAGAGACTTCTGTAGAGACCTGTTCAGGTTTGCTTGGCTTGAATTTCACTCAGGCTCCTGTGGCTTGAAATAACAGCAGCTGAACACAGATTGGCTGAGGAGTTAGCAACGTGAAAGCCTCTGCAAAGGGCAAGACAGACCAGGGCTCAGAGCAAAACCTGAACTGTTCCAAAAATGTCCTTTTGCCTTCTCTTGCCTCTCTGTCTTGCCCAGGTTCTAGTGGAAGGATCATCAAAACACATGGCAATATTTTTTTCAAAGTGTTCATTGGCTTTGGTGCTTCTCAATTAATTTTTTTTTCTTTTAAAACAATGAGCTTTTCCCCCATACATGTGCAATCTTCTTTGCTTATTTGGCAAGACACTGAGGAACTGGGAAGACAGCATCTCCTGAGGACAGCATAACACAAGAAAATTTTTCCCAGAAATATGATCTTTTTGTAGCTGGTAATAGGAAATGAAATTTTGAGAGGCAAGTGAAAAAAAAACCCATGAAAAGGGAAGTTTTTATTTCCTTGCTGCTTCCTGACTTTTACAGTCAGAAAGCAAGGGAAAAGAAACATAGCTGGTCAGGGATGACCTCGGAAAATGGATGCAAGGAATAAAGTTTGTGTGTGTGTGTTTTTCCCACATTTTCAACAAAGTGAAGTATGTTTTGGAAATCTTCAATGAAGAAGCACCTGGCAAATGCTTTAAAATGAACAAAGCAAAATTTATTTCCACATGCTTAGCTTACAAAGCAGCTGAGAATATGCTAAATCTGTAATTGTTTGTGTGGTAGGAAAGCTTCTGTCATTTTAGTCAGGCTTCTTTTAATTTTACATATATTACAGAGCTCAGATAATGTCTTTTATTATAGTAAAGCATAAAAACATGACTGGCAACTCTGCTTTAGCAGTAAACCTCCACATAACCCAAAAAGCAAGACATTTTTAGTGCGGTTTCATCATTCCTTATTAATACTATAAATGGGGTCTATAAATTTCTTTCTTCTACAATATATGTAATAAAATATTTAATGGATTGTGAATGACATGTTATAAAACTTGGCATTAGGTACTGCAATTTATATTTAAATGCATCTCAGGCATAAATAAATGCTCCATAAATAGAAAAGTATCTGAATTCCGAATAGATATAACCACTCATTTAGGTGTAGCATTTTGGATGATGAAATCATTAGACAGTAATTTACTTCTGCAGAAACAGGCATTTGTTGTATTTCAAAGGGATATCCTGAACTTCCCTGAGTAAACACTTCTAAGTAGAGAAGGATTTTATAAAAACTAGAGTGTTGTGTGTATTCCTAGTGGAGTTTTGGTAGCCTGTAAACAGAATCCACAATTTCAGAAGCACCAAACTGGCATAGCTGCTGCAAGCAAAGCAATAATCATGGGGAAGTTCTTCTAGAAGAAGCCAGAAGAAGCAGAGTAGGAGCAAGTAGTTTCACAAACCTCAGTGGGGGCTGGGGACTGTGTGTTAAACTGCCCCTTCAGCCATGAACCAAGAGCAGAAGGATCTGCAGCACAAGCATGGGTGAAGGTGGCCTTATGCTTTGTTTGCAACACTCAGAGGAATCAAACAGGACTTGGAGAAATCCACTCCAAATCATTCCCTCCAGGATTTTCAAGTGAGATCAGGCAAAGTGTTTGGATGGGTACTGATCTGAGCACTTACTGTGAGGGAGATTAGTGGCCACACCTCTCACACCAGCCATGCAGAAAATCAGCAGCACAGCTCAGACATTAATTAATTAAATCATTTACTTGCCCTTCTGCCCTCACCCTGCTGCCTCCCTATGCCAGCTATGGGCTGGGGCTGAATCCCTCTGCCTCATCTGCAAAACCTAAGTAGCAGTGCTTGTAAATCAGTGTTAGTTTGGAGCAGCAATCAGAAGCTGGATGGGTTTGTCTGCTGGCTGTTTCTGTACCATGAGACACACAGCCCTGCAGAGCGGGGGTGCAGTGTGCAGAAAAGATTAACAGCCAAAAATGAAACACCCAAACTACCCAGATGCTGCTGCACAGGTGGTGCTGGGGGTGAATCCATGCAAACTTCCACCTGTGTCTCAAGTGGGGTGAAATTCACTGAAAATGTCGTGGGGAAGAGGCAGCAATATGATGGAGTAATTGCATTTCTTTATTTCCTTAAGAAAAGAGTTTGAAATTGCTCGTTAAGGTTAGTAATTAACAGTTGACAGGTTTGACTCTGAAATGGGTTACTCTACTGCTCCAACAGGAATGATAGAGGAAATTCTGACAGGCGTGAAGGGTTTGTGTACATTCATTTCCATCAGATTGCAAGTGCTCTCCTTGAGCACCAGTGATAATGTCTGTTTGAAAGTGCTCTGTGGAAGCCTTCTGTCAATAACTTTAGTATATTATAGACCTCTGTTTCCTTGTTACAGCTACTTCAACTTGGATAAACTGAAGATTTCTCTTTGAAATGAAGATTTGTCTTGAGCACAGAGTTTGATGCGAAAGCTTTGATCCTATGTCTGAAATATTAGTAGTAAAAGTCATGTCCCTTGCATTACTAGAGAGGCCTCTCTGGATTTCTGCATGGAAAATTGAGCCTGTATGGCACCTACTACTGTAGCCTCTTGTGGTACCTCTGAGGTATACCAGAGAGGTTATCTCCAAGTCCTTTATTTTTCAACATCACATCACTCAGTGCCCAGCAGTACCATGAGGAGTATCAGCATCCTCACCCTCAAATGGCAGATCACAGTCCAGTGAGTAGCTTGATCTGGCTCTGTTACTGTCAGATGTTTCTTACAGGACTCATGGAAGAGCTGGCCTGAATTTGTAGGAGTTTAGGTGGTTTGACATGCTCTGAAGAGGACAAGGCTAAAAGTGGCTGGGAGATTTTCAGTGTGAAGGTGGATCTTGGTAGCATCTCGAGCAGAATTCCTGTTTCCTTCAGTGGAGGAGGCTTTGGGAGAGAAGGTGCTGCTCAGCTGACAGGGGGATACTCAAAGAGGAGTGGTGGCTACCCTTTCTTTTTGCACCTTTTGCCACCTGCTCTATTTGTGTCCCCTGATTCTGTTAGTCTGTAGGGCTGATAAATGCTTATTTATTAGATGGTCTTGTGGGCTGTAAGGTGTTGGAATGGTTGGTTTCTCTTTGCTCCAGGGTGAAGGAGAGAAACCAAGTAGGCACTCCTAGCTGCAGCCTGCACTGCTCAAGAGGCACACAGCCACCAGAACTGAATTAACTTTAAATAACCCATCTTAAGGCCAAAACAGAAACTTGACAAAACAAACCAAAAAGCAGGTAGTTTTCCTTTCATTAATGCTGCATTTCCTCTGCTTGAAGCTGGTTCATTAAACTGAAAATTGCTCAAAACAGGCATCTCTGTAAAGAATGCTTCGAGCAAAATTAATTAGTTTTGCCAGGTTGGTAATGCACCTTGCTTCGCCTGGAATTGAAATTATTTTTTCCAATAAAGCTACAACACTTTTTATCAGAATTGTCATTAATTGTAGGAAATAGGAATGTGAGAGAAGAATTTGTCAAATCTAATTTAATCACACAGTGACCCTTAAAAATGACGGATTTTCCTCATGAGAGGCAGTAGGACTTAAATAAACATCTGAAATTCGCCCGGCCAGCGCTGAGTCTGTATCTAGTCTAAGGAATTCCCAAGTGTCCTTTCGTGTTGTTAAACAATAGCTGGGTAAATTATGCCTAAAGGTACTCATAAAATATTGAAAAAATATTTAATCTCCTCTTGCTTTTCCGTTTTTTTTTAAAAAAAACAATTTATGTTCTTTTAAAATTGCAGTACAGTTTGGAGAAGAGCTTTATTTTGTGTGAACTGTGTTTGCAAGTGGTGATCCACTGAGAAATTAGCATGAAATAAACAGAATTTTAATTCTGCAGCTGTTTCTTTGGTACTCTGAGTGGTTGGGTCTGATGCTTTTCGATGGCTAAGGCAAAACACAGGTGCAAGGTCAGATGAGTAGGTCTTCAGAAGAGTTGTGATCTGTTCCTGCTGTGGATACCCTCAGAAAACAGCACCACAGCATTGCCCATCACAGAAACGAGGTTACAGGTGAGTTCATGGAGACAACACCCTGCCAGGTATTTAAAGCTCTGCAGAAGTTGCCAGCTGGTGCATTGAGAATTTTGGTTGGAAGTGCCAAATAGATTTGCTTAATGATCAGTGCTTGCTTCTAGTTGCATCCCTAAGTATTTATTTTAAATGAAGAATGAGGGTATATAGAACATATAATGTGTAATAACATCACTTTGATATATCCTTGTGGGATGAGACTAAATTTCTAATTCTGGCTGCAGTTCAGCCATATCCTGGTAGTCTGGTTCCCTCTGTGAATAATTGAAATGTTGCTGTTGCAGTGTCAACAGAAACAGCATGATTTGGGTTTCGAGGGGGGGGTTATTTTTGCTTTTCTTAAAAACAATTTTTTAATATTTCTTCACACCAGCAGTGCTTTTGTTTTCTTGGCATCCTGACTGTGTCTATTTTTTTTAATCTCCTCCTTATGTGTAGATCTTGGTGCTGAATAATGCTTTTCTTGCATTACATTTGCTAAAACACATAAATGTGGGAATATTAGGAACAGTAATTATCCAAAGTTTTTATCATTATGGACATTTTTATTTCTGCTGGAGTGCCATATTTTCTATTTTTCTCCCTCCCCCTCTTAATCTCTTATTGTGTTAATTGATACATTCTTTATTCTATGTTGAGGGTTTTCCCCTCCTTTTTTCTTCCTGCATAGAGAACATTTCTGCTGCAATATCTTATTTTTATGGTGATGATCAACTCATTATCTCTCTCAGAAACAAACACATTTTTAATGTACTCAAATTTCTTTCATGGTACCAAATCATGAAAGGAAGAGCCACTGCCTCCTCAGCCCACTTTTATTATCATGCTTTTGAAAAATTCACCCTGTTGAAAGTACCAGATGAATAACTTGAAAATCATGTTCAGTGTCTAGCTTTAGATGTCACATCAGTCTGGCCAGATGTTGCTTCTCATGGGGTAGCTGATGAGCCCAAAGGCACAGCCTGCACTTTGTGGGAAAAGGCGTTTTTCCTGTGTTTTCCTTCCATGGATGTGGAAGAGTTGCTGTGCAGAATTCTGTGCAGTCACAGTAACTCAAGGGTTACACCCAGGGTGCTCACACAAATATTCCAGGGGGTTTCTGGGGGCTGCTGTTCCCTTTGCTTTCTCCTTGCCAGGACTGCATGCATGGAACAGAGCACTGGTTTTGGTGGGGCAGGGGACCCCTCTGGGGGTTTGTGTGCTGCCCTGGAGCCTCCTGCCTGAGCTCAGGGTATAGGTGATGGCAGGAGGAGCAGCAGGGTGGGTACAGGGCTGGCTGTGCTCTGTGTGCTCTGCCAGCATCCATTTTGGGAGGCAGATGAACCGAGGGATTTCTGATTTAAAGACATTGAAAGGTCTGTTTTCTCATTTACATGAAAACAAAAGGATGCAACACTTAAGCTTTTTTCTTGTTTTTGCTGGCAATAGTACTTACTGCCTCAGATGCTAATTTTCAGTATTAGTTTTGCTGGAACTAAATTTAGTTTAGTGGTCCTGAAGGTATGTGGACAAGGCCCTGCTACGTCTCTATCAAGTTATTTCTGATTTCCTGTAACCATTTCACAACAATGTTCTCAGCCAGTCTGCCCAGTTGCTGTAGTGCCAGCACCTTGCCTCGTGGTGCAGCAGTGTCTCGTAAGCCAGGGTTTGAAAAGGGAATGCATCCACCTGGCAAATGCTAGTTCTTGGAAATCTTGCTGCAGAGGAACAGAAACAGTAACTCTGAGAGAAATCTCTCTATTTACTTGACACAAACTGCCTCCGTGAGAATTTCCTTAATAGGTTCTCTTCAGTGAATGCCTTTTTGTTTGTTTTATAGTATTTTGTCTTTGAATGGCTTGGTGGTTTTTTTAGAAGTGTATTGTGTTTAAAACTTGACAGAAGTTAATGCTGAAGGTTTTGGGTCTGCTTTTCCTGTGGGCTGGGGAGGTGACAGAAAAGAGAAAGGAATGAAAAGGCTTTAAGAGCAAGATATAAAATAAAATTAAATAAAATTAAATGGTCTGACATAAATAGTTAACTATGAAAATTTGGCAACATCAGAAACTGCAATCGCTTTTTTTGTATGGATCAGAAAGGTAGGACATTTTTATCAAATGTTATGATATTTTCAGTGTTACTATGATAATGAAGGTTAATAAATTATGACTCATGACTCGCTCGCTAGGAAATGTACTGACCATGGAAAACATCTTAGGTGGTGACTGAGGGGATTGTTGAAAATGTCACCATGTTGAAGGTGATTGACTTCCTTCAAAAAAAAGACTTTGTAGATGGACTTTTCAACTGAGAGTATTAAGTGGGTAATTCACACTTACTTGTATTAAACTGTAATTGATTTGTAACATGTAAAACATGTGCTCCAAATATCAAACAAGAATAATAGCACAGCAAAAGTCACCATAACTAACTAGCCCAGCTCTGTGTTAGAGGGAGGAGTGTTTAAAAGGTTAACAAACGCTTGTAAATGCAGTTTTGCCTTCACAGTGGGAGCTGAGCAGCATTACTTGGCAACTGGAGAGATTCCAGCTGTTGCCATTGGAAAAAGATGTGTATGCAGATGAACAGAAAAAGTCCTGACTGTCAATAGGTGATTCTGCACTTCTGGTCTGACTTGAGCCATTGCCAGCTGCTGTAGCTGGGGGGCATCAGTCATTCCACACTCATTGCTCACAGGTGCTGTTCAGACCCCTCAAAGTGATAACAAAACTCAGTGTGACCTTAGTGTGCTCCAGAGGATGTAATAGAGGTGGTGGTGATACAGAAGAGTAAAACTTCACCAAGTTTGTACAGGAGACTGGCCGTTTGATAAGGTCCAGAAAAGCACATTGTGTGCACCAGAACGCTGCTGAACACAGCTTTGAGGGTCTGCTGGGGTGTTTATTTACAAAATTCAGTGTGTCCCTGTTATTGTTTAACCTTGGCAGGTATTGTTTTAAGCCTGTGGTAACTCACTCCCCTCGCATCACAGTAACCTGATCACTTTGGCTCTGCCTCTCTTCTGGAATAGAGAAGACTTCACTGCACTGTTTTCCCACATGGATTGTTGTTGAAGCTGAGGTGCCATGGAAAATGACTGCTTACTCTGCTGTCTGTCAAATACAGGGAAAAGAAAGTACATGTTTCTATGAAAAGGTACATGTTCCTCTGAGGGTCATTGTCCCTCTGTAGGGCTGATTAGGGATGTCATTTTACTGTTTGTGGATAATGGCTAAAGTCATGAACCAATCACTTAATAAATGTTTAATTACAGTAGTAAGTTATTTAAACATTTCTGGGACACAGTATTATAATTAATTGCAGTTATTAATTCTAGGGCCCAGTGCTTTGGGCTGCTGAGCTCTCCAGACCTTCTCTGCCAGCCTGTGAGCTCTGGGGTTTCAGCAGTGACAGGCTCCATCTCTGTGCTGCCTTTCTGCCAGCTCCAGGCTGGTGTGTGAGCTCCTGGGGACAGCAGGGTGGCTGGGGCAGGAGCTGAGAGGCCTTACTTGCCCTCCAAGGGGAGCTGGAAGCCCAGGGTGAGGCAGAAGCAATGCACATCAGGTTACCTGGCTGTTCCAGCACATGGAGGCTCTTGGGAAGCTTTAATGAACAGTACTGAGACCACCAGGCAAATTGCTTTCTACTCCATTTTTAGAGTGCACAGTCCTTCTGACAGTCCCTTTGGAGCCCAGCTGTAATCTGTAACATAAAGAGCATTAAATGTGCCAGAATTTCTTCTTCATCTATTTTGATTGCTATATTTCACAATTTAGACATGTTACATTCTTGCTGAATCCTTACAGAGTCCATTTAGGGATTGCAAATGTATTCTGCTTCCTGTGAGGTATTTGAAAGTGTTTGTTAGCTTACAATCAAGTTGTTCTTTCTCTGCAGTGAAATTGACTCTTGGAAACTTGAGCTTAACCCTGGTAACATTTCTTTAAATGAGAAAATTTTCAAGATCTCTGTTCAAAACGATCTTTTGTAAGTCATTTGTACTCCTAAAAAAAAAGATCAAGGTACTTTGACAGAAGTGTTCTTACTTGATCATCCAATCACTATAATTTTTGATACAGAGTTTTTTTGATTAATTTTTTTCCAGACAAAAATAATTTTCAGACACACATATTTTACAGCTCCTTCAAATCTTACCTTATTTCCCAAGATTTTAAACTTCCTCCTTTTTAACACAGTGTCAACATGCCTACTGGCACAGTCAATACTTTTAAGAGCAAACAAAGCTATAAATACCTATATTTGGGGGAAGTTTGAGCAGGAGATCAGAGCATACCTGTGCTTTTGTGGAGATGGACTCAGTGGCTGGAATGAGTTTTTTTCCCATCTCTGTAGGAAGCTGCACATAACAGCACACTCAGAAAAACCCACCAGGAGTGGAGGGGCTGATGTTCTGGGGTGGTTTTAGCACACTCAGAAAAACCCACCAGATAGAAGAAACATTCCTGTTGTGTTTTGCAGAAAATTAATTTTGACTGGCAGTTTTAAGAAGGTCACATTGCTTTAATTAGAAGTTGTATTCACTCCTTCTACTGTTGTTGTATAAAGATTACTCAGATTTTTGTGCAATTTTAATCTTTCTGTTTTCTCAGAAAACTTAAGATGGTGTGAAAAGACAGAACCAATTATCTATCAAGCACTTGCATAATCCTAAAATATACCTCTCTGTAAGTATATAATGACAGTGTGCACTTTAAAATAAATTCTCCTAGCAGTAACAAAGCTGAGGATTTGATAAGTCTCACAGTCCAATTTCAAGTGAGCAGGAAGAGACAATTTGTCACAGTCAAGTGATCTTAGGACCTGCTGTCTTTATTTTCTTAAAATACGAAGTATAAAAATTTAATGCTGTAATTTTATGGAGATGTTCCTTACTCAATTCATAGGGATTTAAATACAGTAAAGTAGCAGTATATAATCTTTTTTGTGAAAAGAGTTTTGAAGTAAAACCACCTACATTGAAGTAACTACCAGTCCTTGGAAGTTAGAGGAAAATATAGAGGTAAGTGCATGAAAAAAAACTTCAGTTATTTTATACTTATGAGCTCAAAATTCTTGGGGTTTTTTTTTTCCCCCTCTCCCTCTCTACAAAGTGGACTCTGGATTGCACCTGGTTTAGCCATAACAGTAAATGAAGCACATAAGAATTTGGGTTGCAGAGGGTGATTTTGGCTCCCTGTCAGACTTCTGTACTGGCTTTTTCCAGTCTCCAGCCTCATTTGTATGCTTTACACAGGGACACAAAGCAGGGGCTGAGTGGTATTTTGGACAGAATTAACAAACGTGGTTGTACTGCTCTTTATGCCTCTTAGGCAGTGGAAGTGCTCTGCATCTGCTAAGCCAGTACAAATAATGCAGGCAGTAAATAAATGACACATCAAGGTTTTGGAATAAATATAGTTGTATGATTAACCTTTTACCTTTGCTGATACGGGCTGTGAAAAGGGGCAAGTTGGATTTGGAGCAAACCTGTGCCCCCCTGTCAGATCCCTGATCCTCCCTTCCCGAGGCTGCAGTTTGGAGGGATGCCTGCCCCACTCCCCTCTGCAGAAACCCCTTGGCTCTCCAGCCCTGCAAGCCCTGGGGACAGTCACATTTTCCTCTTTTCAGTGGCCTGGAGATGAGTCACAGCATGTAAAACCTGAGGGGGGTGTGTGTGCTGCCCTGTGTGTGTGCTCATTTTCATGGGTGAAGGAAAAGTGTGTTCTCTAGAAGTGATTTGACCTGAACAGGAAAGTGCAAAGTTTCTACTTAGATGTGATTTATTTTTCCTGCTGTTGCTGTACTCAAGATTTTGTCCTAAAGTTTTAACTCTAATTTATAGCAAGAAAAGTGACTTCTTATATTACTGTAGTTCTTCCAGTCCATCTTGCATGCTGACAAGTGAGCCATGACACCCGTATATCCTAAGCAATTAGGTTTTCTTTTCCAGTGTAGCACTTCCAGAAAATGCCCTTGAAAATCTGGATGATGATCAAGCCACTCCATGCTGTACAATACTCTGTATTTTCTGTGCCTAAGTAGGTACCCAAATGTTGCCTTACTAAGTGGCTGTTTAATTGTAATAGCTGGTGTGTTGTTCTGCCAGTTTTTGTAATCACCTGAGCATCTCAGGAGGAATATTTACAGCAGTGAGCATTTGTGGGTAAACTTTTTTGGAATGATTTAGCATTACTGCATAATACTGTGCAATGTCTTTATCTGGTTCAAGTAAGTGAATAGTAGTTTGAGTGAAGCTTCTAGATTTAATATTGTAGAAAAATGTCAACAATTACAGTGCAGTGTGGCCAGCTGCAATTTGTTTGACATAATGGTGTTGCACTGATGACTCTCCTATTACCTGCAGCAACTTAGAGCTAAAAGAGAAAGGACTCATAATGTCTTTTCATCTTGTAATGAGAGAAAAGGTGAGTCTTGTGTCACACTGTTGACTTTCCTCAAAGAAATTAGGAGTGCAGAAATCCAACATAAGATGATGAAACAAAATGGTCTGTAGGAGAATAAAAAATTTGAAGTAAGCTGAAAAAAATACCCAATTGTCCTTACAGTGGGTGAAATGGAAGAAGATAGTTTGGTGTGGATTTGCTTACCTTCTCTTTAAAATAACACAGAAAGCTCTCTTTCACTCTCCAATCACAGCAGCACAACAGTTATATTACATTGGGTAGTCTGATATTTATGGCTTTTCTAGTGGGCAAACTATGCACATTCTTTTGCTTTAACCAAGTGTCTTCTATTGCAGTTTATGAAGAAAAGAAATTATCTTGGGAGTCAGAAATGGATAATTAGGGCCAACAGCAAATGCAATTATCCCTGCAAGATTAGACAATTTGGAGAAGATTGGGTTTTTTAAGTCATGGAGTGATTTCAACCAGAAGAGGGCTACAGACTGTTGATTCCAATCTCATGTTAGTTATCCTTTTCCTGACTTCCCAACACAATTGATACTAGCTGCAGAATTTAGACACAGACTTTGAACTCCTGCCTTGCAGAGATCTAGAAATGAAATGAGGCTCCCTTTCTGTGTTAAAATACTGATTGGGTGGGGAAAAAATTTTATTGAATCAATCAATGCCAGTCCTTTTGTTTAGTTCTTTTCTTTTTTCACGTTTTATTGTTCTTGAAAGCTTTTCTCCCCCTTTATTACTCTATTCCAGAAACCTGCAGCTCCATTCTATGTGATGTTTTCCACCAAATGCCTGTATTTGTCCAAATCACTGCTGGAAATATTAATTAGGGCTGCTGCATTCTTATGGTGGCATTGGTAATGTCCCTGTGCATTGATGAGAACATAATATTGGGATAGCACTGAGGAGCAGGGAGGAGAGGGTGCTGCCAGCTGGGTGCCACCAAACTGAGAGCTCCTTCCACAAAGGAAAGTAAGACTGATTTGATGTTATGTGGCTGCTTATTTGTAGTTGCCTTAAAGCATTGTGCAAATGCCTGCAACTTCAAAATATTCCAGAAAGTTAAGTGTACTTATTTTATTTATTTTGGGGTTGGGGTGGTGAAGTTAGGGCATTAAAGATTCAGAGAAAGTTTCATTTAGCATTTTATGTGGTGTACAGTGGCTTAGGGAAGGACTATCTGGTTACTTGGATAAAATAGCTTAGCCACAAACTCTTCAATTAGTTTTTCTGTGCAGGTGAGTAAAGAAAACTAATCAGACCCTGCCCTTCCATGGTTGAGTGTCTTTATCCCTGATCCAGCATAGCATTTTAACTATCCCTCTGGAGTATCAGCAGCTGGAGGAGCTTTATCCTGCTCGAGGTGACCATGTGCTGACTGCAAGCCTTGAACACTGCTAACAGTCCTTGGAGTGTGAAAGGTCTTAGGTTTGAAAAAAAAATAAATCTTTGCTGTAGATATTGTGGAGACAGTAGTGCCCTAAGGGTAAATCACTGCTTTGGAGGCCAGGCAATGTTGATTATATTATTTCCCCAGGAGTTACCTGGGAGTGTCTATTTAAACTAGATCAGTGGCTTCAGAGGAGCTCTGTTATTAGATGATGCCTGGGAATGTGCCCTGCAGTCTGAAATGGATGCTGCTGCTTGGGAAAGCTGCCAGATTGTTTTAAACAGCTAGAGCAGAAATAATAAAAAAATCTTTGCAATGTCTCATGTATTTTAAATACTGTTAAATAATTTTAGTTGCACAACTGGAAGAGGAAACCAGCTAGGTAATTTGCTGATAGGAAAATCCTATATGGAATGATCATGTATGAGCTTGTTGCCTAGCAACTACACAAGTAAACTTTCACTTCTCACTACATTTTCCAGATCTCATTAGATTCAACAAACAAAATTAACTTTATCTTCAAAACACAGAAGAAAACCTTGCAGTATGGAAAATGTAGTCTTCCTATCATGTTATATATTTATACCTACATCTTAGGAGCAGCAGGTATAGCAGAGAGGCATGTGTAATCTCCATGCAGTCTGCTGGGATAAAGGCAGCTCACTGACAGTGGAGGCATGACTGACACCAGAGTCAGTCCCTTGCCGTCTTTAAAATTCCTCATGCCTTCTCTCTGTGGGTTTCCTAAGGGCAGCTCCACACAGCACTGACTCCTTCCCTCTGCAAGTTTCCTTCTGCATAACCCACTAATTCCATCCTGTCCCAGCATCTTTCCTGCTCTGTGCCTTGCACAACCCTCCTCAGCAGAGCCATCTCTGACTAGCTAAAGGCCAGCTAACCCACTCTTCTGTAGCACCCATCCTCATGGGGCAGGCAAGGCTGCTCCCACTCTTTGGGAATTAGTACAGCTCTAATTCTCTGGGGGAGATTGCCTCCTCCCAGCTCTGTGCTCTGTGCTGGGCCTGGCCCCACGTGCTCTGGGCCATCCCCTGGGTCCCTTGGGCTCAGCTGTCCTGGCTGTGTCCCCTCCCAGCTCCTTGGAGCACACTTAAAGCTGGAGAGATTTCTCCAGGTGGTGATAACAACATTCCTAAACAACATTTTTAAAGCTGAGATTTACACAGTGAAGCTTGAATTGCAGCCTTCTTTCCCTGAACTCACAGAACAAATCTTAGGATGGTCTGGAAATACCTGTTTCACACAGAAACAGAACGCAATAAATGTTCAGAAAGTATCAAAAAGATATATGGAAATGGTTAATGTTCTACTCTGAAAGTGTTCAAAGCATTTTGAAGAACAAATGCAGTGCACTCCCATTCAAGGTTTATAAGCTGACACAGAAACAATGATGATGCCTGACAAACTGTAAGAGGTGATGTCCAAAATCCAAGAGGTTTTGCAAGCCAGCATCATCTGATATGGTTAAGGTAAATTTCTATGTAGACAGCTCTTAAATTGGTTGAAATTAATTTGTTTCACTTGGCAGTTATATCATGGACTAGATACAGCTCATGTTTGCAAAGTCTAGGTTGAAAATCAGATCTTCTCAAAGCAAAGATCCAGTAGTGCCTGACATCTGGTGCAGCTGGAGAGGCCTGAGGTGGGCTCTTGGTCTGTAGCAGAGAGGGGCTGGTGACCTTGAGAGATGCCCTGTGGTGGCCTTGATTTCCTCCCCCTTGGCAGGGCTATTCCTTTTCTCTTCTTAGGGAAGGTGCAGACACTGTGGCTCTCTGTACATCTTCCATGGGAAGATGCTATGGAGCTGCTGCACTTGAGCTAAATTTACAGTTCCTGCATTTTACACTTCAGTGGCTTTCATTTAATCTCAAAATTAGGCAGCTCCTTAGAGAACAATTACATTTGCTGGAATAGTCACTTACTAATACATTTACCAGCATTTGCACAGGGTGCAGTTTACAAACACTTCCTTCAGGAAATGTTTTTAGGCTATTCTTCAAGTAATTTTCAGGTTGTGCACTTGAAGGGAATAATTTGCTTTATCACCCAAGGATCCTGAGATGCTGAGGGGGTATTTCATAGGTTTTCATAGCTCTTGCTGCTCAGTTATTTACATTTTTTTTTTTTTACTAGTTGCTTCTCAGAAAGGCAGACCTGGTGGGGAGTTAGCACTTCCACTGAGATGTGGGTGTCTGAGTGCAGAGCAGTGGGAAGAAGAAAAGGAGGCAATCACCTGATCACATTTCTGACTCATGGGGACAAGGTCCTGAAAACACCATCCAGGCCTTGCAGTTCCTGCCTCTCCCTCTTGTAGCAATCAAATCAAACCATCAGTATTTGGTGTGCTCATGTTTCTACAGATAATTACATTTAACAGCTTTTATTTATGCAAGTCTTGAGGAAGAACTTCATTGCATTTATTTCTTTCTCCTATTTGTCTGAGACCAATCAGGCAGATAGAACTGTGCTTTTGTTAATTCCCAGCCTAATTTATCTTCTCTATTTTTTATCTTCACCAGTTTCAATTTATTTCTCTCTTGGCTGCAGAGGACTGTGATGAACTTGCAGTGAAAAGTCTGAAACCAAAGACAACATTTAATCAAAACATTTGTACATTGAACTTAATTTCCCTGATTTTATTTATTTCTTTAGATACCTGATATGGGAGCTTAAGTGATAGAACTAAATAATAGTGAAAGCAAATGATCTCAGGGAAAGTTCTGCTGATTCTCATGGCTCTTGTCTCGGGTTGATAGTATTTCATTAATTTCGTTTGCTGTCCTATGTGACAGCATAATTATGATATAAGAGTTAGCTAGGTGACATAAAATAATCTGCCTGTACAGCCTCAAAGACAAGGTCACACAGAGTACAAGTGTCTTCAAAATTATGTTTCTGGAACAAGTGTTCCAGCTACAGAAAAAAATAAAACAAGTAACACTTTCATTTTTGACACCACCTCTAACAGCTGCAAAGCAGTTCACCAAAATGGTTTCTCTAAAGGACTTTAAAAAGCCATTAATGTTAATCTAGATTTAATTTTTGTTTATGTAGGACAATATTAAAAATCAGCTGGTTATGCTTCTAGAAAAGAAATTGTTTAAAAAATTAATTTTAACAAGGGCTTCTGAAATGAAAATAAATATTTGTGCCTGTTTTCTGACAAAAAAGTGTGTTGTTGCATCTCCTGCCTTCTTGCAGGAGATAATGTATTTTATTTTGATCAAGATAAATTTTGAGAAGATCTTCCTAGATTACTTTGTATATGTTTGTCTTTGTGTGTGTGATGCTATAAACTACAAATAAACATATATGTTTATTTTGTGGTTTATAGCATCAACTGTGCCAACTCTGGAAGTAGGTGATTTCTCAGGGTTTGCTTTGTGACTGGGTTTTTCATTTGTTACTGCTTTAAAAACAATCCTTGTCACTGTTCTATTGCAGCAATGTATTCTTCTTTCCTTTGCTTTTTTTTCCTCTTCTTTCAGAATCGAACTCACTTTCGATTCTGTATAGCTGCTTCTTCCTTTGGGTGCAGTGGTTTCTTCAGTCTGCACTTTGACACTTTCCATGCGAACCTGCTCTCGTTTCTGCTCCTGCCTCACTCGAAATGCAAGGTGGAGACACATAGCAGGGGTAACTCCAGGTTCTTTGCTGATGGGAAAACACTGCCAGTTAAAAGCTTTAGATGACTCTTTCCCACAAGTCCTTCACCACAATCAGGAGTGATTTTTTCTCTGGTGTGTTGTGTCCCTGCAGGAAGCCATCGGGGCACAAGTGGGACATGACACTTTGAAGGAGGGAATGGTTTCTCCTTTTGAGCTTTCTGGGGTTTGTTTCGTTCTCATTTTTTGGCCTTGAGCTTGACTGTGCACTTTGCTGGGAAATTGAAATAGAATTATTTGTAATTCATGAGTTAAATCATTGTGTAATGTTCGATTGTTTCAGTTTCTTTGAAATAGAAAAAGCCTGTCTTCCTGTAAATAGCAAAGAACTCAAGGCAAGGAAGCAACCTGTTTTCTATTCTGCACCAGAGCAGTGAATAAGACCTCTTTCCTGATCCTCAACTGGCAGAAATTTTGTGTACAGATGGAAAAAGTTAGATGGTGGGGATCATTCAGTGCAACTCTAGTAATGTCTTCCTGGAAAAGGCACAAACCTTCTGTGAAATGGGACCTGGTTTAGCTGTGACTTAGTTCTACAAATGGCTAGTCTGGTTTAAGGTTTGGGGCTAACCAGCCTTTTCAATATTAACTTTTACCTTTGAAATATGCTGATTGCCTAGAGTTCATATAGAAAAGTAGAACAATTTGATCACAACCCCTTCCCCTTCTCTGCTCCCACAAATCCTACAAAACAATCACCACCTTCTCCCAGCTGCCAGGCAGTGTGAGACCCAATCTGTTGAAAGAGAGAAGGTGTCTTTTCTCATTAATGTCACAGGAGCAGGGAGCTGATTCCTTCTGCTCTAGGTTTGTCTCTATGTTTTATGGGCAACTCTATGTTCAATTATTATTTGTTTCAGTTTCTATTAATGAAGACTTCTAAATAGCAAGAAACAACTAGTAATAAAGAGAATTGGTTTACTTGTGCTTCTGATCTTTGTATTCTAATTGGAATTACTAGCTTTAATTGTGAATCCTAATTTAGGGATATTATATCCCTTTTTCTTGTTTGCATAGAAATTGCATTCTAACAAGTAGCAAGGTTTTCACGCAGCATTATTAAAAGAAAGTTTATTTAAAAATTTAATTCCAGTGTGCTTTTCCCCCTGCAAGGTTTGAATCAGTACCCTGAGGATATGGGGTCTGCTCTCTGATGGACTCCAGTACATTTCAACAGGTGCTCTTTCAACAGGAGGGGAGCAAGAAATGAACACACAAAGTGAGTGAAGGCACATCAAGCAAGGACCTATTTCCCACCTCCAGCTCCATTCATCTCTGTGGCTCTCCTGAGCTGGATGGGGTTTTGACCTCTCTGCTGACTCATAAAGGAGCATTTTCATAAATGTGAGCCTTTGTGAGCTTTTAGCATCCACCAGCTGTCTTCTCAGCACACAAGACATTTTTATCATGCAGTGCCCAGCCAAGGCATTCTTGGTTCTAACCTGTGTCACTGCCTGTTTTTGCTAATTTTTGATAGATACTAAGATCATAATATCCATGATTCTTACCCAGCTCCTGTTTTTATATACAATATAGACAGCTCCCACCTTCTGGTACATACCAGTGATTAAAGTATGTGGCTGCCTACACAGCAGATCAGATTTTCTACTTCACTTGACTACTCAGGTGAAGTGGGTTTGTTGTTCATTTTGACTGCTTACTGTACATCTGATCCTGCAGCTCCAGATGTATCTTTCCAGTTTGTCTCACAGTGAACAGCTCTGAGAAGAGCTGGGCCAGCTCCCCTGTGCAGACCTGTCCTTTGGGTGCTCTTTGATCCTGGGTGTCTGGTGAGCCTTTGGTGCTTCCAATGAAGGAGGGTTCCATTTTGGTTTTGGTTCCTTTTTGCTTGGCTGAGTTTCTGCCAGCCTTGGTGAGGTTTTGCATTTGATGTACCATTCAATGTTTTGCTCATTTCAGTGCAATTTCAGCTTTTTAAGTCTGCTGTCTTGCTTCTAAGAACCCCACACTGTTCTGATCAGCTGAGGTGTTTCCACCCTTACATCTCCTGAGCACACAGTATTGCAGTACAGGTTGCTCATTTTCCTGTCTTCTCTGTTTCTGGATGTTTGTTGTCCTTTTATAATTTATTTTTTATTACTGATAATAAAATGCCTTGCTTACTGTCTTTCTTCCCCTGAATTCCTCATACACTCTGCTTGTCAGTGCCTTCACTTTGCACTAGACATTGCAGTTCCTCTGTTGCATACTTAAGGTATGAGAATCCTTATTAAATTGGACATTTTGTTAAGCAGATCAAATTAAGTTCATTTGCTATTAATTGTTTTCGTTGAAAAAAATTTTTTCTGCTTCTGCATAGGCTCAAAAGCTGAGTGTGTGTCCTCTGTAACTCCAAAGCACTTCATAGTTATTGCTCTTTTAATTTGACACTCGGGCTTTTTTTTTATCCTTTGACTTTGTATTTGGGCTTTCAAAAGTGGGCAAAGGTTTTTATTTTGACTTCTCTAAATTTTCTGAATACTGTATTTGATTTTAATTGATCTATGAAAATATAAAACCTTTGACCAGACCCAAGGTCATAGGCTTTAAAATCTATAGACATGTCAAAAATATTGGCAGTTTCCCATTAGTGAGTAGCTTTCAGCAGCTGGTGCTGTGCTTCTGGCAGGAAAGGCTACACAAACAGGGATACAGCTGCTCTCTCCAGAGTTTCTCCCCTACTCTGCCCTCTATCCCACAAGAAATACGTTCATATCCAACAGCAAAAGGTGCAAAAGAGGTAGATTAATGGTAATGGTAATTTCCCACACACTTCCATGTATTTTATCTGCTCACTTTTAATTCCAGTAAAGGATATATATGGAGAAACCCTCTTATGGTAATCTAGTTTCTTCAGTGCTTTATATCTTGGTACAAATATATATTAAAGTGGAAAATGTAATGGTATTTGCCATGAGGAAATTTCCAAAGACCATACACGTAGGTGCCACAGGTTGTGGAAAGGTTTGTCAGGTTGATTCCTTTCAACACCATCTATGCTACTGTTTTAATGGATATCTTCCAAATATATTCCCATTTTAAAGCTTAGCTGTTGTCTTTCAGTTCTTTGTAACTGAATGGGAAGTCATTTTGTATCAGTGGGTTTGTTATTGTCTGTAGTAATGGAACTGTCTTTTTTTCAATTTAGCAAAATACCATTAGGAATTAATTTATGACCCAGCTGCATTATCGATTCATAGAGCTATGGAGGGGTGTTGCAGTCTGGGTATTCTTTCCAGCAAAGTTCTAAAGATAATTTTTAAAGCACAGACACTTTGCTCCTTCATTGCACTGTAACTCATATATATAAATGGGATTTAGGGAGCGTGTTTTTACTGGAGGAGCTAAGGTAGCAAAATGTACAATTACTGATAACAATGTGGCACTGTGTGTACTGGATGCAATCTTGCATCTCAGAAGCAGGAAATGGGAAAAAGGATAACTACTTTAAAGTAGTATAAGTAAAATCCTGCCATCCCTTAGTACAAATGTCAGATCCTGGGAGGTAATGCTGCTTGACTGTAGATTAGAAATAGGTAAAAGAGCCCAAAACAAAGAAAGGTCCATATGGTACAGTGCTCAACTACGTTGGAAAGGTTTCATTTGTGAAGGACAAAGTGTTGTTTGGTGGTAATGTTACATTTCTTTGAGTTCCTCATTTTATTTTTTACTTCATCAACATTTAAATGGGAAGTGGGAGCCCCTTCAGGAGTTCCAGCAGGTGTCTCAGAGTTGAGGAAGCAATGCCTCCCTCTGCACTGCTGCTTTTGGAGGAAGGAGAGCTCTCAGCCCTTTTGTCTTCAAAAGCTTTTGTCTCTTCTGTTTTGTCTGTCTGTAAAATTACCCCACTCTTCAACTGAGAAGAAAATATTCCCTGGAGTGCTTTGTCCATCCTGAAAGGTAAATCCACACTTTGTAAATTGCTGTTCTCTTCATTATCTGCCCTGAGGCTCACAGTTTTGTGCATCAAGGTGTGTAAAGTGCTGCATAGGGGCAATGGTAGTGCCTTTACCCAGGGGTGTGAGCAGCTCCGTGGGGGTCAGGCAATGTCTTACACTGTATTTAACTCAAGAGAAATTTATAATGGCAGGATTTCTGCCCATACCTACTGGCTCCTGATGCCCAAGGAACTGGGTTGATTTATGTTCAGCACCTGGCCCCGTGCTGCTGTTTGAAATCCTTTTTGCTGTGGATTGTGATCTGGATGTTAATTTGTCAAAGCTGGATTCCCAGGTCGCAGCGTTACAGCCAAGCCAAGAGAGTCTCGTAGAGAAGGGTCCATTCATCTTGTGAGACTGCATGTAAATATCCTGTGTTCTGTGGCTCTGGCTGGGTGGACTGTATTTTCTCATTAATCATTTTGTGAGGACTTCTGTGTTGTTGTTGTCTCCTCTCAAGGATGGACAGGCATTCACCACTCCTGTGATCAATAAATGAGTTATTGGGAGCCAGTGCCTATAAACTGAGGCAGCAGTGCTGCTGTCTGCTGCTTTTGTTGGCTGCCTTCTGCAAGGTCTGCAGGTGCAGAGAGAAGGCCAGGGTACAGAGCTGGCTGAAATGCAACCTGCTGCATTTGGGAAATCTAATTTCAAAAATAAATTGAGTTTGGACTTAATGTCTTACTGGCTCCAAGCAGTGATTTTCTCTCCTTTTTTTAACCTCTCCAGGTATTGATTTTTAGCAGTAAAGTGTTTAAGGTTTGCTGTGCAGGGCACCCAGCCCTTCCAGCTGTGGAATCCTGCTCCTGCATTCCCTAGAGGGTGCCCTGCACCTTTACCCATGCTTTACATTAACCAGTGGAAGTTCCTATATGGCAATTTCCTTCTCCTCAGATGTGATCTTTTTCCTACAGTGCTGTGTGGTTCAGCTTAGCCAGATGGATAGGTGTCTTTCACATTTCTTGTTTCTCCTTACAAATTTTAAGAAAAATGCAAACTGTCAAAATAACCTTACAGATCTCAGAAAATGCTGATGAAATTCTTCTCATAAAAACAACAGAGGAAATCAGAGCTCCAAAATAAATGCCACCCAGAGATCCATAATATCCTCAAATATTAGAAGAGCACTTATACTGAGAAAGGAAAAATGTTACAATCAAGTTTGAGTAAACTGATATATAATGAATACAGACAAAAACCTTGGGAAATGTCTGAGAAATAGCTGACAACATGCAGTAGCTCCTTTTCCTCTAATGCAAGTTTAAAACATTTCTGACACAGATGTTTTTTACTACTGAAAATGTAGTGTTCTGGGACAATGATTTTTGGTAATGGTAGTGGATGTTTAGTGTAGCCTCCCACAGTGGACAGTATGTGCTTTATTTGTTGAGCTGAAGAGATATGCTTTGTGCTGCTGCTTTACTTATTTATTTTTAGGTATTAAGGAAAGCCTGTATTATATGTTGAATTTAACAGTGATAAAGTTGTCAAGTTGTCTGCATTCTTTATGCTGAGGGACTTTGTTGGTTTGGAGGATTTATTTTTGTGAGTTGATGGAGATTTTGTGTGAGGGGTTTTTTTTTCCTTTTTTTTTTCCTCTTCTTGCTTTCATAACAGTTTATATAAATCAGTTCAGAAGAGTAAGCTGCTGAAGAAGATGCCCCACTTGGCCATCCCAGCAGGAGGTTTATTGTGTCCACACAAAATAAAACTTCATGAATAATGCCTTGTGTTTGTAGGGCACCCATTTGTGGGCACCAGATTATTCCTGCTCTGAAATCTGATCACTGGGCTATAACCCAAGCTGAATGAAAAGGAAAGTATTTCTCTTCTCAGTCATTTCTGGCCAGAGCTGACTCCAGCTTGGACAGCTGCTCAGGTCGAGTGGTGCCCTCCAGCTTGTCCTTCAGTGGTGTGATGATCAGTGCCATGGTGATGAGACTCATTTTGATTTATCTGTCCTGGCTCATTTTATCTGTAAATCTGTGTCTGGGACATGGGTTCTTCTAGCTCCATGCCTGCAGCTGAGGGGGAGGAGGGCAGTTTGGTGAGTCAGCCACTTTCTGCCCAGTGTTTTTACAGATAGGTTTCACATTTATCAGATGCCCTTTTTTCCCATGTACTTGTGATTTGACATTTAAAGGCCATATTGTCTGAATTAGGGAGATCACTGGGTACTAGAATGAGAAATGAGCTCAAAGAAAAATTGATCAGTAATTAGGAAGGTTAATCTACTCATGCCAGAGAGCCTGAGATTCATCCTGATGTACTGCTTTTCAGTTAGTGTAGATATAAATAGAGCAAGTTGGAAAAAATCTCAGAAGTGAGTCCTAGTTACCATGACACAGATTGGGATCATTAGGCTTCTCAACAGGAACAGATATTTAGCAGAATACAAGTTCTATTTGTTACATAAATTCTCTAATTTTATTTCATACTCATTTTTCAGCTACAGAGTATCTGCTGTCTGAGTTGTATCCACATCTTCCCAACCATAACCCCATATAAAACCATCTTAAAGAGCTAAAAATAGGAGGGAGAGAATATTAAAGACATCCACCTTCCCTTTGCCTTGTTGAGGAACTGTCTCCATTGCAGAAATTAGATTTCAAGCAGAAATGCAGGCATATTTTTTTTAATAATGATTTTCTACAGCTTGGCATGCTAAATATAAATGTAGAGATGCATTATGACAAGAATATTTCTCATAAGCATGTCAGAAGTGTATGGTTCTGTATATGAAATTAAAGTAGCCTTTGGCAAGCTGTCTGCATGGCTGTGATAAGGAAACACATGGAAATCTTAGCTGGGTTTGCAGACAGTATGGGCAGCTGCTTAGGAAGTCTCTGCTGCCCACAGACAGGACCTTGGAGTATTTTCTCACTCTCTTCTTGTTCATTTGCTGCAGAGCTCAACTCCAAATGAAACATCTGATTGGAACAAGCAGGCAGCAGAGGAGCAGCCCCAAGGAGCTGATTCCATCGGGCTGGGTGAGTGCCATTAGAGAACAGCAGTCCCTGCCCTGCTCCCAGTGCCTGGGGCTGCTGCCACAGGTGCCACCTGGCACCCTGAAAATTTACCTGCTGCACCAGTGGTTTGCACTGCTCTCTGCCAGCCTCTTTGTTTTCTGACTAGGGAAAAGGTTTCTTTAGGTCCTCGGTTTATTCTCAGTCCACAAATAGGTTTTATACTCAGGGCCAGGAGCTGGTAGGAGATTTCTGTCCCATTTTTTCCTTGCTTTGTGTCACATTTCATCTGCAGCTATGTTTGAGTAAACCTTAGGTTGCTGAGCAGTAAATAGAAGTTGGAAAATGCTGATAAACTTAGGTTAGAAAATTTATTCTGAACTTTATAACTCAGGTGAGCCTGGAATGCCTTCTCTCATCCTTGTCAGAAGTCCATAAACTTCAGTGGGATAGTATTGCTGCTCTCAATCAAATTTGTCATTTGTGCTCTGCACAGTCTGCAATGATGTCGCCTTGATAGAAAAAAAATAGACTAAAGCTGGTGTAAGGAGAAACAAGACTGCAAATTTTTATCACTTAGGAAGGCTCAAAGGAAGCAGAAAGAAAGCTAGGAAACAGAAAAAAGAAATTTTTGGAGTTTACACCAAAATGAAGAAATTAAAATTAATGATTCTGCTCGTTTACCCCACAGATACCAAAAAAAAAGACAGGAAATATAAGAATAAGGAATTGTTCTAGCAGCATAACTTGACCATTTGTGGAAACCTTAGGCCTTGGGATGTTGGCATCATCAGTTTCTCTTCACAGATGTGAAACATGAAGGAGAAGCCATGGAGGGAAGGATTCAAGCCTAGTGTTCCAGTGACTTTGCCTGGACTGATCTGGCCCCTGGAAGCTGATATTTGCAGTAGGAAAAAGTGCAGTCGTTTTGTCTGGTGGATGTGTGCTGGCAGCACTGGATAGGGAACTGAACCAGTTTAGCCACAGCATCAGAGTTAACAGGCCAGGCAGACTCTCAGCTGCAGGGAGCAATCAAAGGGAAAATGTTTCCAAGGTTAAAAATAAATAAATACATAAATCAGGTCTTGAGTGTAATTGCAAGCTAAATACCACTCAGTACTTATAAGTCACAATCAGTGCTTCTAAATGCCACCTTAAGACTGAGTCAAGAGCAGGAAGATGAAGAAAGATCTCAAAAATTCCCTCAATAACCAGCTCAAAAGACTTCTGTTTGGAGGGCATGTATTCATCTTGCACAGTAGATAAGCTGGTTAGATTTGCATCAAAGTGTGGTGTTAATACAGCAAAGGCCAAATGTGAATTCTAAGTGAAGCAGAGAAAAGGGAGAGAAGCTCATGGCACTTGAAGTGCTAGAGGGATCTTACAAGTGATGTGTTCTTTTTAAAGCTTAAATGAAAGAAAAAACTTAGTTTGGTCTTGGCTCCCTCTTCACATCACCCTCACCTTCTGCTGTGTTTGTGGTGTGGGGACTGGTTCAGCTCAGGTGGGTCCTGTGCAGGTGTGCAGGAGCAGTCTGCTCTGATTTCAGCCTGTCCATAACCTGGGAGTGGGCAGGGAATGCTCTCAGGTACATGGCAGCTCCTCCAAAAATCAGTGCTCAGGGCAGAGTGATGTGGTGCCTGATTCCCTCTTACTAGGCAGTGAAAGTAGGTGAAGGCAGAAGAAATTACTGCATTTGAAACAGTCATACATAAACCAGTGAAACCTGGAGAACTTAGCTGGGATGAATATGAGTGCATGTGCACAGAGCTTTGGTTTGGTTTTGGTGGTTTGGTGGTTTGTTGCTTTGTAGCTGGACCACTGCCAGAAAGTTTCTTAACTCCTTTGGGGCACAGGAAAGAAAAAGCATTTTAGAAATGAAACTCAGTCTTTCCAAGTGAAATATCTCCCCAGAACCTGCTCCTCCTTGGTGAAATGGGTGCTGTGTTTTGGAACACAAGTTTGTGGAACTCAGAAAGTTTCAAAAGAAGTCCTTCAGCCTAGGGAAAGCAGCATTTCAGACTCACTTGGCTTTGGGCATCTTGCTCCAAGTTCCCTGGGAGAGCAAAGGGTGCTGTGCTGCATCCTCTTCAAGTCTTCACCTCTCTGCTGAGACTTGGTTTCACTTGTCACTAGCTGGATTTCCTCATGGAGAGGTCATTGCAGGTAATTTATATGGAATTCTGCATGGCTGGATGATGATGAACCTGGTTACTCTACCAAAATGCCACTAATGGACATTTTATGTTGCAGTATATTGTAGAAAACAGTGGACAAAGCTGGAACTGTAGTGAACTGTCACTGACAGAACTGGTTTATAACAATAGCTGGGTAAACTGAAAACTGGATTTTTCTTTAACTGCTCCCTTTCTAAGAACATGATATTTTTTCTATATCAGAAATGTGCTGGCATGCTGAATGCAAGAATGACTGGAACAGTTATCACAAATGTAGCTTACCTGATAACAACCCTCATGGTTGACAGACACAAAAGGCATCATTGGCTTAAAAAATTGGCATTATGAGATTGTTAATCATTCACTTGCAGACAGTGTATCCCAACAGAAAATACATTTGAGAAACCTGGCTTACCTCTTTGGCTCTGCCCATTACCTGCTGGTTATCTGTCTCATTTCTGCTTCCTTATTTGAAATAAGCCCCCAGCCTCAGCCTGCTCATATTGCAGAGTATTTTGGGCACTGTTAGCCACCAGACAGCCTCATCTTTGTGGGGTGGGAGTTGGGTGAGTCTGGGGAGGGAAAAGAAGCAGCCCCTGGTGTGTTGCTTGTGCTGACACTGCCCTGAGCTGGCCAGCCAGCAACCTCCCTAGGAGCAGTGTGTCTGCTCATCTCCTCTTCCAAAATCGGCAGGAGAGGTAAGGAATGCACAAACTGAGCTGAGTGGAGCCTAACTGCACCAGTTAATAGGACTGCTGGTAAAGTAATTGGTGTTCTCAGATGTTTCAGCCAGCTTTGGGGCGCTGCAGTTAAGGGTCAGATCAGACTTCAGAGGTTGTATGAATAGCTCAAGCAGTGTAACTGAGTTAGAATCTCCTGCATCTTTTCTCATTTGGCATGTCTTTCCATTTCTAATAAATTTACTCTTTCATTTCATCTCAGCTTGTGTGCAGATCTGTCCTTGAAGTAACTGTTAGCCAATGATTTTGGGTTCTGCAGCAGTTGCCTGCAGCACAGATTGCCTGATGGCTGTTACATGGTGTTAGTAGCACACCATGAGCAAAGAGGTGCATTTTGTAGGTCTGTTTGAAAAGCTAGGGAAATGACAGGAACCCCTGAGAAATCTAACTGAGAAAAGGAGATTGAAAATAAAAAGTAAAACTCATGGGGCAACCTTTATCTGCTGACCATATTGATAGGATTGTATCAGAAATGACAGCAGTTCTGTTCTCCCCATCACATTTATGACTGTGTCAGCATTTAGGCAGTTAACCCATACTTTCTGGACTTTCTAAAAAATTTCATGCTGAGGTGGGACTTACTGCACATGTTATAAACCATGGTGTACTAGGACTCCTGTTAAAACTGAAAAAAGTTCCATTCATCTTCTCTGAAGCTGCTAGAGAAGAGTTAAGATTTTATGGGCTGTGTGTTGTCAGGGCTGCTGTCTGCCAAAAGCAGCTGAGTTTTCCTTTGCAGGCTCACCTTTGCCCAGCAGCTCAGCACCACTGCTGACCCAATGCCTGCTGTGAGCTGTGCAGCAGGGCACCTGTGCAGCAGGGCACCTGTGCAGCAGGGCACCTGTGCAGCAGCGTGCCTTACTGCCCCCTCTGTGGAAGGAAATGATGAAAAGCACAGTGCATTTACGGGGACAAAATCTGCTTGTCAGCAGCTTGTGAAGATTTGGTTCTCTGGTGCTCAAAGTGGGTGGAGAATGGAGGGGAAATAAGCCCCTAAAACAATTCAGGGTACATTTACAGATAAGTACTTTGAGAGATTCTGGATTGCAACAAGTAAGAATAGAAAATTGAAAGCTGCAGATTAATATGTTGTAAAAAGCACGTACTGATGGCTGTGGATGGAGGTGGGAACGATGCTTTGTTTTGTAATTCAAACCATTGCCAGCAGAATCCAGAGCTGTGCAACACCTGGCATTTCTGGTTTGTAGAAATATGAGATATTCCAGCATTTTGGTCAGCTCAGGAGTTGATCCTGTGTATGTGATAGGAGGATGTGGCAGTTCCATTCTGCAGCTTGTAGCAGCAGAAGAAGCAGTTCACAGCTGAATTTAAAGCAGAATTTCTTCTGGCATCCCACCCAGCAGATGCAATTTGATTTGATTCAAACTACTTGAAACAAGATAATTTGGTCTTGGTGTCCCATAAAACTACACATTATTAAAACCAATGTTTTCCTAAACCTGTATCTTTTGTGTAAAAATGGATTTTGATGCCATTTTGGGACTACCTAAAACCAGAGGCCAGACAAAATGAAGAGAATAAAAAGCAGTTCTATTTATGGAAGGGCCTTCAGGAACATTTAGAGCAGATGAAGCCCCCCAGGGGCTACACTCAAAAATAGATGTGTCACAGTTTTTCATACTTTTATAAGTTTGGTCCTTTTGCATATTGGGGGTTAATCTTCCAATTACAGCTTCAGGTTATGAGGTAATTTAGCCCAAGTTTGCTGCCCCTGAACTTACTTTTGTTTACATCTCTCAGGGCCTGAGACAGTGAGGTGTCCTTGATTCCCAGGCCTGGAGAGGAATTGTTGTGTCTGACTGAAGTGTGAAGACAGTAGCTAGCACTATATATGGAGTTTAGAGTTATACACTAAAGAATTACAGGATTACAAATATATGAAAAATCTACAAGCTAAAATCCAAACTGGTAGTTGCAAAAACATGAAGTAACAGTGTCTTGGTAGAGGTTTGCTATTCTGCTGCCTTCTCCTTCTGCGTGTTAGTTCTCCAAATGTTTTAGTCTTACCTGCAAATGTTTAAAGATAATTTAATTAGCAGCAAGGGCTTCTCCTATCTAGGAAAATCCCATGCAATTTTATTAAGGTGGAAAATGGAAAAGGATAAAGATCAAGACTATAATTTTTAATTCAGTATCACACTCTCCAGTGTCTCATTATCCTCCCTGTAAATGATTCATAGCCAATAATTGTCTGTGAAGAACAAATGACTCCCCTGTTCCCAAATCTCCCACACTTATCCTTGAGATACCTTTGTTCTGGATTAAGACTTTCCCCCACTAACTCTGCACAAATGTCTCTTTCTCCTTGGCTGTTAGGAGGCAGAAGAGATGAACAGCTGAGAGTGCTACCTCTGCTCCTTCCCTCAGGCTGGGGGAACCCTCAGGCAGGGTTTGCACTCAACAAAGCCCTTGAGAAGCCACCAAGATCAGCCCAGGAGCAGATGCCAAGGCCCTGTGACACCAGGGCTGTTTTAGCACTGGTGAGAGCCAGCCTGCAAGGCAAGCTCTTAAACCCAGCCTGCAGGGCGAGCTCTTAAACCCAGCCTGGAGGGACAGGCTGTGCTGGGCACTCCTCTGCCCTGCAGGGGCACGGAGGGAAATCCCCCTGTGCACCTGGCATCTTGGAAAAGGCTTCTTCTGGAGCAGGAAGGATCTTTCATCTGTTTTTTCTGGTCCTCCTGGCCCATGGATGCCTAGAATAAATTCTGCTCCTCAATGCTTCAGACATTGCGAGGTAAATCTGCTGTGTCCTGGCTCAGCAAGAGTCCATGAGGATTTGTAGTGCAGAAACAGATGGGAGCCCTTCCCTGAATCCAGTGAGAAGAGTTTTGATGGAGAGCCTTGCAGTGTGTGCCAGGCTGTTTGTGCCCTGCTCGTGCCACATCACGGTGGGCACGGGCTGCTGCTGCCTGCTGCTCGCCTGGCACAGCTTTCCTGGCAGGTGGGTGCTGAAAGGAGGGTGCTGTGGGTGTGAATGCAGTGGCTTCAGCAGGACACTGTGGGGAATCTGGCACCTCGAGGGGCTGTCTGCTCTTAAAATTGCTTTGCAAAGTGTCAGCATGGGAGCTGTAGCCACTCTGCAGTGCTGCCTTCAGGCTCAGTCCGTGCTTTTCTGTCCCCTCACCTGCTCCCACCCTCTGAGATGGGTTTGCTGCATCAGGAATTGCACATCATAAATATTTCTGTTTGCCATCCCACTGCAACTTTATTTCATGCTCTCTTTTCCACGTGGGTACCAGCTCCCCCTCATCCTAGCACTCATTCCATCCAACTTTTAGTCTTTCCTCCTGAGAAATTGTTTCCTTGCTTGTTAAAGGATTTTTGCCCTACAGTTTTACCCTACATACATACATACATGCATACATGTGTTATGTATTATATTTTCTGTATGTTTCTGTATAGTAACACTGTTCTGTGCTTTGGTTTTGATAGTTTAACAACACAGTGGCCCAAGGCACTGCTGAGAGTGGTCTTGTGTGACTCTGGGAGAGAAAGAGGGGCTGCATGGGCTCCCATTCCTCTCCTTTGGAGTGCCATGGCTGTGGTGGTGCTTTGGATGCCCTGCTCCTGTGAGTGCTGAAATGCACTGTTCAGGCTGGCCTTCAGAGCTCTTACCCACACACTCCTTTGTTCCTGTGCAAATTTGAGGTTGCAGCTGAAGAGCAGCACAGGAAAAGCAAAGATATATTTTCTGGGGGTAACAGGCACCAAGATGTCCATAAACATCTTTAAGAGCTCCTGCAGGTCTCCTGGAGTAGGAAGGCAAATTACTGCCTCAGACAAATGTCTAGGCTGCTCAGTGACTCTTTGTTGAACAGGTAAGTCTGAATGTATGGTGCTATCTTAGGTGTACAGTGGAGTTTTCCCTTCCTAAAGCATTGCTTTTTCCTTAAACTGTTGGAGTCTCCTTCCTCCTGTTGCTCAAGACCATGTGTTGCTCTTTCCTTATTGGAAGTTGCAATAAACTTATGTCAAGTATGTTTCCAAGTATCTCCATGGAAGATCCCATTTAAAATCCATCTGAGTTTCCAAATGGGTACATGGCTGCTCAGAGTGTGAGCTGGAGTCTGCTGGATGCAGAGTGACTCACCCACCCAGAGTTAACTCCCTCTCTCAGGACAGTGAATGAAAAAAATTCAGTTACAACTCGGTTTCTCTCCAGAAGGAATCATACATGCATTTCAAGTTGATCTGTGCTGTTCATGCCTAGCATACTGAATTGCTCCTCAATGAATTAATTTGTTTTGCCTGGAGATCCTCAAAGAATTGTGTCAGTGGCCATGGGGAAATGCATTGCAGTGGAAGTTTCACTTGGGAGCTTTATGTGATAGAATAAGGATGTAGAAGAGAAATTGATGTATGTAGGTGCCTCTCCCATAAACAAGTGCACACCTGGCTCCATGGAACCTGGAAACCACTGTGGTGAGAAAGCTGCCTTGGTGACTCAACAGGCAGCTGGACATCTAAACAGGTATCTTCAGGATGATCCCTGAATTGTCCTGGGTTTGTAATGCCCTAATTACAGAGTCTGGGCCTGGATCCCCTGTTCCCCTGGACAGCATGGCCTGGTGAGTGACAGCTCTGTTAACACACCACTCAGAATTGTGCAGTGAGCAGGGCCAGCAGCAGGATGACCTCAGTCACCAGATGAGAGGTGTAACAGTGCTAAGGCCCTCCTGGCTTTACAAGTGAAATGTTTGTAACAGCAAAAATTTGCATCCTTTAATCACTGACCAAAGCCGTAATTCCACAATTAGAGATGCAGCTCACTCTAAGATGATTTGTTCCAGCTCCCTGGCTCTGAGCTCTCATCCAGGTCACCTCCTGCACCAGCTTGGGCATTCCAGGAGCTCCTGCAGCAGCTGCCTGCAGCTGCAGCACCCTCATTTCAAAAGCACCTCAGGAAAAGTGGCCTGGAAGTAGCCCGGGGCTTTGTGCTCACTGAATCACCTTTTGTTCCTGCCTGGTGTGTGGTTTCTAATCTCAAATTTATTGCAGGCATTTCAAAATTAATTCATTTTTAAACAGAAGAGCAAGCTTTACTAAGCAACAATTAAAAGCTGTTGCATAATTAGAGATTACCAAGAATGTTTGGTATCAGTTTTTCATGTCAATTTTTCTGTTTTAATTATAACAAGATTGTGATTATAGATTTATCACATTTGTCAGATGTGGTGACTTTTAATTGTGTCTCATAAAATAGTATTTTGGTTTGTTAAAAGAGATGGCCTGAAAATATGAGTTGTAATTTGTAGATGTTTGGAGCTAGGTAATGTATTAATAGCAACATCCTAACCATGAATGCTTTAAATATATAATTGTAAGTGGGCACAACATAAAGAACATGGGCATGAAAAGAATCACCTTTAATGTTATGAAGTCAAGCACCTAAAAATCTGGAAAATGGTACAGCTGAACCATTTCTGTAAACTACATTTTCCCTTTTTCAAGGCAGATAGAAAGGAACAGGTAAATAGGAGGAAAATATGCCAGTGCTTGAGGTTTCTGTAGTTTTACAGCTGCCAAAGAGTGCATGGTTTATTTGGTGTATAGAGCACTGACCTGTTGGAGGAGGAAAGAAGAATGCGTGTCAAATCATTTAATTTTGAATTTGGGTGTTTGCCTTGTTTCTTGCAGAGTGTGGAGGGTGAGAGCTGTGTGGGAAGGTGCAGGCAGGGCAGATCCTGTGATTCTGCCCAAGGAAATGGGCTCCTGCCTGGCCTTCTCTGCTGAGCTCCTCCACCATGGGGAGTTCAGTGACTTCACCCAAAATTTCCCACCAGCTTTTCTCCAAACCACTTTCACTTCCTGGACACTTGTAGCCGTGGCACAAACCAGGGCCATGTTTGCTTAAAAATACTGAGTTTCTAATGGTAGATACTCTGGGGAGAGATGGGGGAATGATTGTAGGGGCCTCAGATTATGCCCATTCTTGAGACTGCTGTTGTGAAGGTGCAGTAAGTTTGAGGAGCATTTGGAAAAGGGAACTCAAGTGCAGTTGGCATGGAATATATTTGTCCAGTTAAGAACAGCTGCAGTACTTTAGATAATGCTGCCTTTTCCCTCATTTTCTTATCAGCTTCTTATTTTCCATATGCTGAAAGCTGTGCCATCTCCTTCTTGGGGAATGGATCATGCAGTGATCTTTTCTGCTTCATTGCAAAGTCAGCTAAGTCAAATTAAACAGCCTTTATGTTAAATAGCCACAAATTAATGCATATGACTTTGTGATGAAGCTGGTGAATAGCAATTGCATCAAAGAGTACTTTTTGCAAAATTATTTTGGGTGGTTGTCTTCAATTGTACTGTGAAAAGCATACAGAAGAAACTGAGACTTCCAGAGCAGGATTTAAAATGTAACAGAATTGTTAGAGCTCTGTTCATGTGGGGCTCTGAGGTGAAAACCTCTTCTCTTCCAGTGAAAACACCGTGATCCCTTGGCAGGTGCATTTGGAAATCTCTCCTATTGCTTAAGCTGGACAGTGGGGTTCACAAACATCCATGAAAGCAGTCAGGCAGCACTCAACTCTCCTGTTAGCAAATTTGCCATGGGCATCAAAGCCTAAACCAGTGCAGGCATTCCCTGCTTCTGCAGAGCACTGGTGTCTAGACTGGGTTTGAGCTGTGTAGGAAATTTGCAATACTGCTGGAAACCATGTACATAAAGGGAGATTTTAATTCTGGTATTCTCTGTTTCAAACTGCTTTTTCTTACACTGCACCAGAGGAAGGAGACCTCTAGGCAAGAATCATTCAAATACAGTGAGAAACAGATGGAAGCACCTTCCTGTTGCAATGAAAAATCAACACACACATCTCAGATTTTTGTTGGACAGCACTGTCCACGATGAGTACCATATTAGACACTTCTGTGTACAGTTCCTAAACAGAGCCTGACAGGGCAGGTGTGGGTGTTTCAAGCTGATGCTTCAGTGGCAAGTTTTTCATCATGTTCTGCTGCACAAAGCTCATTTCTTTTCCTTGTCCTCCTCTTTTTGTCCCTTCCTGCACCTTGCCCCTATGCCATCAATTATTGTTTATTTTAAGGTTTAAATCTCAGCTGCCCTGTGGGTGTTAATATTCTGTTCATGTTTTTAGCAATTACAGCCTTCCCAAACTCAGCTGAACTTAAGCCAGGCTGAAGTACAAGCAGGGGCAATGCACAGATTTGAGTCATTTTGCAGCAGGTGCACAAAGGCATGGCACAATGCTGGCAATTTATGGGAAGTGCTTAGGAACTGTCTTGGAGCATGGCAGCCCTGCCAGCTCTCCTGGGGGCTGGTGGCTTGGTTCATTTGTCCTTGCTGTCACACAGGGAATTAGATGTTCACCCAGAAAATGCTTTTGTTTCCTCGTTAAACAGTGGTAATGTACTCAAGTATGAAAATCACTTTTGAGCCTGAAACAAGAAAACACTTTTAGCCTTTCAGATGCTGTTGCATTTGAAAAATATTAATTCTGATACAGCAATAGGAAGCTGTGTTTTGGAGGGGGTTTTGTAGGCTTTTCAAATAGTATGAAAAAAAAAATAAAAGTATGTATGGTTTCTTGTCTGTTACAGTTTTCAGTCATTTAGCTCTTTACCAGGATGCTGCATGTGGAGCATGTGGCCATTTTGTATATTGCATTTGGAAAGGTTTTATTGTAAAGATGAGTTTCCTGCTGTGGTTACTGCTATATGCACAAAGACATGAATTTACAGTTGCTCCCATTCCTGTGGCTGCAATAAATCAAAGTGGGAGAACTCTCACTGTGCCAGTCAAGTAATAGAAAGAAAGATGGCAAAGTTAAGTTTAAGCAAGTTGGAGAGCCCAAGGCAGAAGTTCCCTCTGCTTTTGGAAAGGAGAAGGAGATTTTGTTGGTGCCTTGGTTAACCATGATGATTTTGTGCAGTAGTGCTGTGCTTACCCTGATCAAACGGCCTTCACACACATATCCCCTGTCACTGTGCATTTTTAAAGACTGGCTGATCAAAGCAACTCTTCTGAATGTTACATTTCTGAGAAATCTGTTTACTTCCTCTTGGTCCAGGTAAGTTCAGTGTGCTGGAGAAACTAAAAATGTAATTGATATTTTTCAGACACTTTTTTTAGCATGTATTTTGTTTCCACCTCAGCTGTGAATGTTGTTTATTTCACCTTAAGGACTGTGTAACCTGACAGGGTTTGGTGCTGAAGTAAAGCCCCTGGAGCCAAAGCTCCCCATGGTTGGCTGCAGGTGGGTTGGGGTTTATGGGCAGAGTGGGGAACCTGGCTCTGTGCTTTGTGGTGTCCTGGTGTGTGTTTGCCTGTGGGGTGGATGCAGCAGCCCAGGAGCCTGTGTGCTGTCCCACTGCAGCATCCCCAGCACAGATGCAATGCCTGCTCACTCTCTCTTCTGAGATCTTTCTCTTCAGTGGCACAACAGGTAATCCAGCCAACATCAAAGCCTCATCCCAGTTAAGCTCTGATGTACATTTCTCATTAACCACCTCTGAGGAATATTACACCTGCTACAAAGGCTCCTTTTATGTATGAAATAATTGGGTCACAGTTCTCAATTTTATTTTTTTCAGGATAGATAAATGAAATGCAAGCAAGTTAATTGAACTTGAAGCTTTTCTTGGCTGTTCTGTTCAGAGAAGCACCTGCAGCAGTGTTGGTGCAGCCCAGCAGCTGAGTGTGCAGGTGGCCTGTGGGGAGGTGAGGTACCAGTGTGGGTCAGACTCCTGCTGTTCCCAGAGTGCAGACTTGACTCAGCTCTCCTCCACTTCAAACACAGACCCAGCCTTCAGGCTCCCCTTCTCTCTGTCTGCAGAAGAGGTGTTATAAACAAATATGTGGGTGTTTATAAGTAATGGAACAGTTCCACTGGGAAAGGTGGATGAATCAGAACCATCTGAATTTTGCAAATGAATCTCCTGACATAAATTTGTTGGAGGCAGTTACCTTGCCTGTTAAACCAGCCTCTGCTACACATCTGCACAGGGCTCAGAAAGCCCTGCCTTCCACTCTCCATGGCTCCTGGATACAGGAAAGGGCAGTTTGCTCATCTGTAGCCAGAGGAGAACAGTTCCAAACTTTTGTTGTGATGCAAAGTTCTTAATGAATTAAAAAAATAATTCCAAAAGATTGACTAATCGTGTTAAGTGTGGTGAGGCAATGCAGTACACATGCAGGACCAGGCACAGCTAATGGCTGTCCTGCTGCAATGTTCTCTGGGTGTTACTCAGATGCCACTCTCCAGGAGCAGAGCAGTTTGGGGTATGTGTGCCACTCTAGCTTCAGTTCTGGGCAGTACTAGGAAGGCTTCAGGGCCATGTATTCAATTGATTCAGAAGATTGGTGAAATGTTCAGACCTGCCTCAGCCCCTAAGCTGGGGCGGGGGGGGAGTGGTTTATTTCTTCAGCTCTTTCCTTGCCTCCATGTGGCTCTGGGTGGGGAGTGGTTTATTTCTTCAGCTCTTTCCTTGCCTCCATGTGGCTCTGGGTGGGGAGTGGTTTATCTCTTCAGCTCTTTCCTTGCTGCCAGGTGGCTCTGGAGTGACCAAGGCTTGTGCTGAGCCCAAGAGCAGCGGGGACAGGCCTGGGTCAGCATGGCTCAGTCAGAATTGTGACAGCAGGTCTCTGGAGAGGCTGTGCAGAGCTTTGCTTCTGGCACCCAGCAGTGACCTCCCTCAGCAGGCAGTGAATTCTGTGTTGAGGGGTTAATTCAGCCTGGCCTTAGCTCCCGAGCCAGCTGCTGAATTTGGAGTTCCAAAATCTGAGTTTGCCTCTCCTTTTCTCTTGGCTGGATGCAAAGAAAAGCTCCTCAAGCTTGGGTTCTCCTCATAAACCACTCCTAGGCAGCTTGTTTCCTACCTTTATTAGTCTCATTTAAATAACAAAAAGATTATTCCTGGCAGTGAGCACAGCTTATAGTAAACAGCTTTTGCTTTAATGCTTTGTTGAACAAGAAACAACGTAATTATTTGCTTATACAGAAACATGCATATGTGCTGTATTGAATCACTCCTTGTGCTGGTGATGGGTGCAGGTTCATGCCCCTAGTTAGTTCTCTGAATACTGATAAAACAGGCAAGTTATGCACCAGAAACAAAATTCCTGTGAGGTTTTTGGAAATTTGTTGATAAAGGGATGACTGAAAAAAAATTGGCAAAAGGCTTTTAAGAATTACTTCTTTATCCTTTTTATAAAAGAATGGATTAAAGCTTTCAAATTAAAAATCATTAAAGATTAATAAAGAAGAGAGGCAACAGGAATAATTTTAATTTCCTTCGTTACCATAGATAATGATAGCCTTAGGGTAGAATGAGAAAAAACATAGAATGTAGGAATGGAAATGTATCCATTGGAACTGCACTGTTTTTGCTTCCCTTGGCATGACACATAGCTAACAAAAACACTGTTACAGTACAACTGCTCGCTCTGTGAATGAGCTATTGGCTGTCATGATGTACAAACCATGGAATGGCTCTTGGAGGGGCTCTCCTTCCCTGACATCCAGGGGAGTTGTGCTCCTTGAACATGGTTTTCACTGGATTTTTTTTATCCCTCTAAGTATCTTATTATTAAAATAGTTGGTTTTGTGTAGCTTTTCAGAAAAGCACACTCAGTCAGGTGTGCCTGTTGGTGTGCAGGTCTCAGTTCCTGTGGTACTTTCCAATGCACTTGTGAGAATTCAGTCATTCTGGCCTGAGGAGTGCTTGCTGGTCTTTGTAAAAAAGAAAAGGTTTTCAGCTGATAATCCCACACCTATGGACTTCTGCCATTTTCGTGTGCAAAATGTTTTCCTGTTTTCCCTGTTGAAAAGAATCAATCATCAGAAGTAGTAATTGCTCCTTAGGGCAGAGGGGAGTGAGGTAATCATGTGGCATCAAATTACTTAATGAGCTGTTGGTCTATTAATGTTGTCCTTAGTAGGTGCTTTGCTGAGAGGAAAGGCACGAGGCACTTAAACTCCTTTATAGTCTCTCCTTTGTCTTTGCACTTTTACAGAAAGTTATAAATTAGGTGTTTAACTAACTGATTTACGGGATATACTTATTATGCCAGTAATTTTCTGCATCAGTTGTAAATTACCTTATTTTATTTTGCCATCTGCATAATTATATTTTACCCTTTTGCCTATGTGCATAATTTGTTACCCTGAGAACCTTTATCATTCCAACGTTTTTGTGGTTTTGTCAATTTTTCTCATGTAAGTGGGATGCTGAAAAAACAGCTACATACCCCAGTGATACAAAATTTTAAGTGACATCACTGTCTAAGCCTGAAATTAATTAACATGCCTGATTGAAATAGAAAAACTGTTTTGTAACTGCACAAAACTACATGTAAAATAACCTTTTTATAAACTGGAGTTGATATGGAAAAATTTGCCCTAGTTGATGATATCATTTTCTCTAATATATTTACTCATGGAAATGTGGGCAGCCATAGTCCTTGCAGCAGTAGGTAGCTGAGTACTAATATTCCCACTGATTATCTCCTCTTAAAGCAATTGCTTTATAGAAATAGCCATCTCTGGTATGTCCATCCCTGGCAATCTCTGGTACAGGGTGGCTTTTCAAAGCAAGTTTCAGGATATAAATTCACACTTGCTTTAAGAAGCTGTTTTCTGTGCAGCTGCTGTGTAGTAGAGGTGGAAGTAGAGGTGGAAGGATGGAAATTTCTCTCTCTTGTGTGTCAATAGATATCCCTTGCTCTATCTTTACATACCTCTGTGCATATGAGATGATAAAGCAAAACAAAGGCAGAACCAAAAGTGTGTCTGAATTCCAGAGCAGATGATAGAGCTTTCCTGGTACTAGCTTAAATTACATGTCAAGGGCTGTATTTGTAATTTTACCTTACAAATGGTGTCCCACATCAGGCATTGCCACGTAGAATCTCCTTTGGTTGATGTAATGAAATAGGCAGTGATAGCCTCTTAGGGCAAAAATGAGAAGATGCTATCTAAAACCTGATGTGTTATGTAGAATTATTTTTTTCAGCATGAAGTTACACCACCAGAGGAAGCAGTTTGGATGTATAAGAGGACTCATCCATCTGTGATAAGAAAGTGTAAGGCATATTTAACTCCAGAGTTGTGGTTTATTCATTGGGTAATAACACATCTTCCAAATACCTAGATGTTGTCACAGTAAAGATTTAATTTATTGGATTTTTAAACTTGGGATGTGTAACTAAACAATGCAATTTCTACAGATTGGTGCTTGTGAATTCAGCACATCCATGGTTTTGTTCTTTTAAGTGTTTTGATTGGTTTTGAGGGGCAGCTTGGCAGTTAGACTTCTAGATTCCACTTAGATGCTGCTCTGGTTCAGCTTGTGAGCAGCTCTCTTTTGTTCAGCAGTGCTTTGTGGCTAAGAGAAACTGTTATTTTTTGCACTCTGCTTTATCTGAATGTGCCTGATTTGATGTCTTTAAATGTTGCAGATTTCCAACCTAATATAATTTCAGCAATTGTTAAAAATGCTTTTTGCAATCAACGTACTTGTGATTTGGAAAGTTGGCAGGAAGTCCTGAATTTGGAGATACACAGGTGAGGGTTTTTGTTCTTTTTCTTTCAGATTAGAACTCCATGAACCTGGGTTTTATAATCTCTTAATTGGATGTAAAGAAAAAAAATCAGCTCTTCATATTGATTTAATAATGAAATATAAACCTGTAGTTTAAGGAGACTGTGTATAGTACTAGCTTTTTAAGTCTTGCCCAGTAAAGCTTCTGGGATGGGATAGGATATGAAGAAGTCCAGTTTATGAAAGAAAACACCTTTTGGGAGGCACAACCCTTGAAATCTTGTCTTCTGGTGATTTTTCACATCAATACTACCAGGAAGGGAGAATTCACTTGCCTGAGCTGAATTTGAAAAAATTGTGAGATATCAAGGAAAAAACAGCAAGCACAGTCAACATGAAATGGCCTCAAGCATTTCTTTTGCTCTCTGAGAAGTTACTGTGAGCTTCTTGTTTTTTTGATTTATCTGGCTGGGGTTTGTAACAAGAATTCCCCTTATCTGTGATCTGAGCATTGGTGTGCTTAAGTGCAATCCTGACATGGGTGACAAGATCCTTTGAAATACACAGTTTAACATTTCCATTGTGGATTTTACTATCAGCAAATTACTTTAAAAGAACCCATGTTGCTTTACACGTGAGATAATAAGTAGTGATGATAGATAGTAGATTAAAGAACCAGACCTTCATTGAAAAGTACCTTTGTGGGGGTATTTCAGAAGCTGGTGAAGTGCTGGTGCTGGGAGAAAATCAGTAACTGCAACCAGCTTGGTGAATTCCAGGCTACTGTGCCCTGACAGCAACGTGCAGTTCAAAGTTTATGTGTGGGAGAAAACAGTAACAACAACAAAACTTTGAAGTCTTAGAGCCTGATGTAAAAGAATTTTTAAAAATTCCTTAGATTAAAAAAAGAAAGCCCATGTCGTATACAAAGTGATTACAGGAGCTTGATGTAGCTATACAAATAAAACATGTTCTCATATACAAATAAAACTTTTCTCATAAAACCGAGGTGATAGTGAAGAAACGTTTGTGTATAAAAATTTCTTTTTTCCTCAGAAGTTGAGACAGATTGTTCTTTCTCATGTATTTCATGGTTCTAAACACTACATTTGAATAAAAGCCCCCACATTTCAGGTAACACTTGAACTGCAGTGAACTGCTAGTGAAGATGCTAATTTTTTTGCTTACTTTTTTTAGCCATCTTTTTTTTGTGAATTGAATAGAGTTGTGCTAAATGATAATGTACTGGTTTTGAGTGACTCCTCTGCCCCAATGAAGGTGGAAGTGGCTCTGAGCACTCCTCAGATTTACGTGTGGAATCAATGCCCAGGATGTCCATGACTGCAGGTGCAATCTCTGATTTCTCCTGAGCATTTATTAAAATGTGTGAGTGTTTTCCTGCAGCACCTGCCAAAGCAGGAACTCTGCTGCACTGTCGTGTTGTAGGTGGCTGCCCTGAACAGAGAGAAGAGGCTTTGGGGGTTTTGTGGTGTTTGTTTCTTGGAGAGAAGAGGGAGATCAAAGTAAACCCCAAGTAATTGTCTTTTCCCTTCTGTGTGGTATCTTTCCATTTTTGCCTCTGCAGTTACACTATGAAGTTGATTCAATAGCAGAAGCCAGAAAGGAATCTGATTTGTAAACAGGAGTGAAGGCAATGTATTTTTCAGATCTAATCAATTTGTTATGTGTTTTTTTTTGGTTTTTTTTGGGGGGGGAGGGTGTGGTTTTTTTGCAATCTTAGTCTTAAAACAAGTACATCTCAAAAAAAGATTAATTTTGTCTGCTAACTTGATGGTACAAGTTTTAATCTTGCATTCTGAGCATGAACAACAAAGGCTGTAGCACAGAGAAAATTAGAGGTGAACTCGTTTTTCTTTATTCTTGATTATAGAGTTCAGTGCTTGCACTGCTCCCTTTGCAGAAAGGGCCCTGTAATCACCCTCTGCACTTCCTTTTTATGCTCTCCCACTACTCAATTAAGAACTCATTAAACTGCACACCTGCAGTGTCTTTACCCTGAACTGTAGTTTTTAACCCCCTACTTCTACATAATTATAATGCAGCCTGTGGATTGCCTGACTTGAACTGAGTGAAAACGACAGTAAAACTTATTTGTGACAATAAAGCTCCTGTATTGTTTAACAGCAGCCCATAAACAAGAGCTGGAAGGATTTCTGTGGGTGCAGAGGAGTGGAAATGTTCTGTACCATGGCTCTGTGAGTAGATGGGACGAGGCAGGGTGCTACGTGGTGCTGTGGGGTAACTGCAGTGGGGTGATGCTCCCTGGGCTGGAGGTGGTGGAGCTGGGGCTTTTGGGATGGGCTGGAATGGGGTTGGAGGTTAATGGGAGATGGTGGAACTGAGGCTTTTGGGATGGGCTGGAATGGGGTTGGGTGTTAATGGGAGATGGTGGAGCTGGGGCTTTTGGGATGGGCTGGAATGGGGTTGGAGGTTAATGGGAGATGGTGGAGCTGAGGCTTTTGGGATGGGCTGGAATGGGGT
>WBND01000226.1:1119214-1129956 GCA_013398595.1 Tychaedon coryphoeus | reverse complement strand
GGCTTTTGGGATGGGCTGGAATGGGGTTGGATGTTAATGGGAGATGGTGGAGCTGAGGGTTTTGGGGATTGGCTGGAATGGGGTTGGGTGTTAATGGGAGATGGTGGAGCTGAGGCTTTTGGGGATGGGCTGGAATGGGGTTGGAGGTTAATGGGAGATGGCACCGTGTCCTGACGTTCCTGTGTCCCTGCATGGCACATGAGCTTTGGTAAGTCTTGGAGGAAGTGCTTTGGTTCAGGTTCATTTTGGAGGATCTGTTGTGAGTTGAGGGCGTTTCCATGGTGTTTGCCAGAGGTTCCCTGAAGTGGCACTGCCTGTAGTTGTGAGTGCTGAGCCATGTTCAAAGAGAGGTGTAAAAATACAGGATTCAGCCTGACATCATCAGTAGTTCATGTTCCCTGCTTTTTTCTCCACCCATAAGATCCCATAATTTACAAATGATTGCTGAGGATTTGCTAGTATGGCAAGAGAGGCAGAAAGAAAAGTGATTTGAACAATGCAACCCTGAGTGATGTTTGCACATCAGCTCTGGGTCCTGAGGTTTTTTTCTAACATACCTTCTTCCCTTTATTGCTTTCCAACACCAAACACAACCCAAGAAGGTTTCATAATGCTCTTTTTTTGAAACTCTTTACTTGCTGTCACTGTAAGATGCCAATAGTAAGGGAGCTGCTTTGCTTGAATGATGGTTTAGCATTCCAGGAATGATTTTTACCATGTACTTCATGCACTTTTTCTGCCTACACTGGATAAATTCTGTGTGGCACTTCCAGAGTCATTTGAGTGCTTCCTCTGTTAAAGTTTTAAATGACAGTAAAACAAGGGATGGCAGGAGGGCAGAAATTCTTTAAGGTGCTCTGCTCATATCTGCCATTGCATCAAACCTCCAGGTCCTGCACTGGCTGCCCAAAGGACTGGTGTGATTTCACCTGGGCAGGCAGCTGAGTGCTGTGCAGCTACTGACTCCCACCCCTGCTGCTGGCACTGGGAGGAGAGCCAGGGAAGGAGGAAAAAAACTGGGAGTCCGGAAAAGAGCAGTTTAGTAATTGCAACAAAGTAAAATGTAATAATCCTAATGATTAATCAGCCTAATGTGGCTGAATGAGCTTCTGTCAAGGACATGAGCAAACACATAATTGTCAGTTTGATTGCAGTTCACAGCCAGGAATACTGTGGGCATCTGGGGCCTGGAGCACAGTGTGTGAAATGCATGTGGCTGGTGTGCATGCTCTAGGCATACTGGGGCAGAGGTGGTATTGTTACACACATTGCAGAGTAGGCATTAAAGCATTATCAGTGCCATGAATTTGGGAAGGGTGGAGGAATGATGCCCCTTCTATAAAGCAAGAGCTGTAAATCTTGTGGAATTTTCCAGACATGTAAAATTTACTAACAATGGGTGCAACTGCTTAACTATTACTCTTCTGTTGTTAACAATTGATGTGAAATGGTTCTCTTTTGTCCCTTTGGGTACTTTTTCCACTGGCTCAGACAAGGAGTTGTTGAAATAAAGGTCTCTTGGAGCTCGCAGTTGTTTGCAGCATGGAGCAGAATGTGTGTATGTGACTTACACAAATAAAAATAGTTTTAGTTAATGGCCTTTAAAAGACCAGTGACTTGCACAGGAACTTGAAACAACTCAAGGAGTGGCCTAAACCAGTTTTCTCAGCATCCTCAAAATTCCAAAGCTTTTAAGGATGTTGGTCTTTGGCTCCTTTGACTGCTAAGTATGTATTCCCAGATTGCTTGTGGAGAGTTCAGACTCAGATGCAGAGTAAGAGGGAAGGAAAATGAAGAATTTCAGGTGGAATTTCAGGTGCTGTGACCAAACCCTGTGATAACACAGTAACGTGGTAAAAAGAAGTTTATGGACACTTACTCTCATAATGTTTTTTTCTTTGCAAATCTGTCCCACTAAGAAATTATATTTATAGCGGATCTTATTGAGAATGTGTCCTTATTTCTTTTTCTTTGACAGTCAATGGTAAAGACAACATCCTCTCTGGGAAACCTAAGAGTTATTGTGAGTAGATTTTAATAACAATATTAAAGATGTTCTTATTTGTAAAAGCATTTGTGATACTAGAAACCTGGGCTCACAACATCAGAAGCTCCAAGCAGGATGAGTAAGGTGCTGACATCAGGCAGGAATTCTTACAACAAAAGTAACACTAGAGAGAGATTTTCACAGTGGTGCCTCGGTTATAGTTTAATCATGCCTACATCTTTGTGCAAGTGTTTTGGTCAGAGGGAGCAATATTTGCTCTGTGGTACAAAGGCTGTGTTCCTTCATTTGCCCTCACTGTGAGCTTTGGCCAATGTGATGTTTCTTTGCTCAGCTTTCTCCCTAGGGGATGGTGCTGCTTGTCCTCACACTAAAAATGCAAGTTAGCTTTCCATGGCTCGGTGTGACATTTTGCTGTTTTCTCCTGTGTTGACTAGCAATGAGATAATCCAGGAAAAGCAAAATCCAGATGTTGCTTGGCAAACAGGATGTGCTTGGAGGTGCCACATGAGGACTGCCACCATTCCTTTGCTGTGCCCCTCTGTTGGACAGCTGCTGCCCTGTTCTCTGCTGCTGCTGCAGCAGGTTTAGCCTTTCCTCAGGGTTTGAATCCACGTGGGCACCTTACACCTGTGCTCAGAAATGACACAGGCATTGTCCTCCATAAACTATTGCCAGCTTTCTTTGGCTGTGTGTTTGGTGACAGCGAAGTTCAGCAGTCACAGATGCCTACACTGGCCTCAGCTGAACCTGTTCAGATTTGGTTCATGGCATACATCAGTAATTATTGCAAAAAAGGGAAACTTCTATGGAGACTGAATGCACATTGAATTTATGCAGAGTCTACAATTATAACATACAGTTCTTACAATGTAGAAAACAAACAGCTATGTTACAGTTATAAATGGGAAGTACTTTGTCCTTGAAGAGCCTGCCAAGGGCTGCCTCCCACAGAGACTGAGAAATAACTGGCTTTAAAAAAGGATTAGCACATGTGGTGTTTCATGGAATGGGGCCTAATCCTGACTAGCACTTTTACATCCCACCAAAGTGCAAATGCTAAATAAGATGAGAAGTAAATTGAAAACCTCCTGAGGTAGCATCAGAATTGTTGTAGTAAGAGGAGTATTACGAGAAGATGAATAAAGCTGGCAGATACTGAAATCTGCTTTTCATTGTAGCTCAACCCAGCTTTTTAATTGGCTTCTGAAAGGTGAGCACAGCAAAGGGGTTTTTGAAAATATTTTTTGGTAGTGTAAGAGATTTTTATTGCATTTCAACCCCAAAAATTATCATATTACTGCAAAACTGATTGACACTTTTCAGTTTAAGCCCTTGTTTATGAAAAGCTTTTGCAGCTTATTTAAGTGAAAGTTCAAATACTACTTTGATCTGAATGTCTGTTTTTGGATTTGTATAAACACAAGCTAACAGAAAACCCGTTTCCTTAAATCAAAATACGTTTTTTCCTTTCCCATCAGAGAGCATTCTTCTTTCAAGGAAGTCTTTAGAAAAATTGCATGTGGATTCTCCTGGTGGTTGGGATGCCCCAGAGCTTGTGGGGCTGAGTTTTTAAAAATGGGTTGTACAGTGACACAGACAATACAGCTGCAAGTACATCCTTCACACTGAGAGTTAGGAGGGCAACAGATAAATACATTGGAAATTGTATTTGATTGTTGTCACAGGTATTCCTTATGGTGTATTTCCATCTGTGTGTGCTACCTGACTATGACCTAAATTGACTCTTCCACCCTCTACATAATTAATGGAGTCGAAATGACTTAAGTACAAAGTCAAGTCGTGTTACTGAAATGGGATGTGTTGTTATTAACATGTTATCTAATTTGCATAATGAGATGAGAAGGCTTTAGAACGTTTAAGCTTTTTTATTTTAGATCTCATTGTCATTGTGTCTTTCATTATTAACTAAAAAAAGTTACAAGAATAATGTGCATGAACTTTTGGAATGATTGATTTAAAACTGAAAGCCAAAGCAAATTAAGTGCCTTGTACTGACCTGATCTGGCACCAATGAAGGACCAATGGTTTTAAGACAAATTTATTTAACCTTAAGCTTATTTCTAGATCTGATGTTAGATTGAAAGCTTAAACTAGAGAACAGACATGCCTCATGCAAGTCTGATAAAAGCTCCCTGCACACGAGGAGCTGAGTCACCTTGTAAACAATGTATACAGCAGGTAAGTTTTGCTTAATATTGCCTTAACAGTGCAGCTGGGGGTAAGAATTGGACTTACTCTGAAAATATGGGTGTTGAGAAAGTGACTGTTAACGTGGCAATCAATGAGCACCGAGCTGTTTGTGGAAAGGTGCTAACTGGAGAAGCAGGTGGTTGACAATGTGTGGCTGTTTGTAGGTGAGCTCCAGGTGAGCTGCATGTGGGATTTTGCACGTGTAGCTCCTGTAGTCTGCTTACAGTGTCACCGTGTGAGTTGAATGCCTTTCCAAAGTGTCTTCTGGTCCTAAATGGGCTGCAGCAGATCTCTGCTGCTCCCTCAGTAGCTGCTAACAGGTTACAGGTGAAATTCTCCTGTCTGTTTCTGGAGCGTTTCCTAAAAGGCACTGAAAGAACACAGTTAAAAAGCCCTCAAAGCCCTAATGGAGTAGGTGAAAAACCTTTTATTACTCAGCCTTTTGTAGGCTCAGCTCCCCAGGCACCACTGGCTCAAATGAGCTGCAGAGTTTATGGCCAAGCTTCCTGCAACAGTGTGAAAACTGCTTTGAGTAAATGTGTAAAACAGGGACTTCCCAGGAAATAGTTTGGAGCAAATGGCATTGAGCTTTGTGGGGCTGGGGCTGAGTCTCAAACCCCATCCTCTGAGGAGAGGGCCAGAGGTCAAAGCTCTCCAGTCCTCCACTCAGCAGAAGGCTGAGTATAATATAATAAATATATTTTATATTATAATATATATAATATTGTTAATATATAATTAATATTAATATAATTAATATTAATATAACAATATTATTAATACATAATATATTTTATATTATTTATATGTTATAATAAATATAAATAATATATTTCTATAATAAATAGAAATTACTCAGCACCTGATTTCTATTTCTCTCAGAATGAATTGGCAGCTCGTAAGGAAATTACTGTGTTACTGTTCAGCACCTGATTTGCTTTTAGCAGCCTACCTCTACTTCCCTCTCATGATTAAGTTACGTTTTTTACAATTAATCCAAAAGTTTGCAAGTTATTGTTGAAAGAAATGGCTTACTTATCTCTAGTATAATCCATGAGCTGAAGAAAGCAGCAATACAGTTCAATCAGGAGAATTCTTTAAAATTAGCTTATACGGAAAAAAACATTACCAAGAAATTCAACCTAAAATGTCTAAATGTACCTTTATTTTTGATGGACAGGTGTTAACTTTCATAAGAATTACTCAGGGCTCAGTTGAGGTATTGTAATTCAATTTTCAAGAGCAGATAAGCTTTGAAGTTAGAAGGAAAGGTGTTTAAACAGTATTGCTGTTGTGAAGATAAAATATCTACGGTAACTGACAGGAGGAAGTTTTCTACTGTCCATAGTTTTTATATGATTTTGAAAAGCTGCACAAGTATTTGGACTTGCTAAACAAAAATCCCAACTGCACAAACTGCCCCTGACTTTGAAGATCAGACCACGATCAAGAACAAGAAATAAAAAAGAGGAAAGGGTATGGTTGTGGGCAATCCCTGGTCTCTGGGAGCTCCTGAATGCAGGGTGGAGGTTCCCTGGCAGGGTGCAAGGCTGGCAGCTCTGTGCTGGCTCTGCCCAGGGGTGCTGGGGCAGGATGGTCTGGCATGAGGTGTAGCTCTCACTGCCCTGTGGAGTTACAGTGTGGAGAGTCAATGTGTGCCCTGAGTGGGTGCACACACTTTTTTATCTGGTTTGCCCTGAAAACTCAGTTTGGAGCTGAGGAATCCTTGTCACTGAAGTTTTTTTTTTTTTTTAACTACAATTGGTAACTTTCCTAAAAGGTCAGGCCTCAGCAGAAAGGTATATCTGCAAAGAAAAGTCTTTCAAGAGAGCTTCTAACTTAGCTGTGCTTTTGTTTTCCACACAGTATAGGAATACTTTCTTTAAAAATAGCTATTTGTACATTCCAAACTGGGGAAATTGCCAGTCCTTAAGGTTTGTTCTGGTTTTACAGGTAACCATTTTAAAAGCTTGAAATCTGCTGAATATTGAAGGAACAGCTGCTATAGCAAATCTACCCCTTGATTCAAGTGGCATAAAACATGAGGAGGTCTGGAAACTGGGAAACTACTTGACTCTGAGGTAGGAAACCCCCAAACAGTCCCATTAACAACCTGCTCAGAAAAAAAGCAGGCCATAAAGAGAATGCTTTTGAGAAGGCTCAGGCATATGTTTCTCAATAAATTCCAAAGTGACATTGACTGTTGCATTTGCTTTTGGTGGAGGAGGGGGAGAAAAGCTATGATGGCAAAAGTCTGGGCTGGAGCTGGAGCTCAGTGCCCTCAGTCACTGAGTCACATTTCCCTGCTCAGTGAGGTTTGGAGGCTCTTACCACAGGGTGTAAAATGCACAGTGCCAGGGACAGACCCTTCCTCTGCTCCACATCTGTCACCAGAACTGGGGTTGGTTAAGTGCAAACAGTGCACAGGAGCAGTTGGGATGCAGACTGCCTGTCTTTATTATTGATTTATGGTAACCATAAATCCATCCAGCAGTGCTTGCAGTGAAGTCTGGCTGAAGTTTCCTTTGTCACCTGCTGGCCTCAGGAAACGATGTGCCTCTGAACTCCAGCTGTGTTCTCTTGGAGAGAAGCAGCCCCCTGTCCACCTGGGTCAGCTTATGGGCTGCAGCAGCTCCCAAACAGAGGTGTGGCAGTCTCAGGTGGGAAAGGTCTGTTCTCATGGCTTCTGGGAGCAGCACAGACCCTGGCACCTTTCCCATTGTTGTAAAGGAGCTGTTCCATTGCTTTGGTGCACTTCTGGCAGTGGCAGCACAGAGACATGTCAGCATCTGTCTATCTGTGGAGTCATTTCTAGTGCATCTAATGAAATATCCTGGGAGCAAGAACAGGGAAAGGGAAGAAATGGATGGCAGCAATAGCATAAAGGGACACAGCTCATGGCTGTGGTCTCTGTTTTTCTTTGAAATAGTATTTTCTACAGCCTGCATGAGAGTGAGCAGTCTTTACATGGATTACCATCAGCATTTTCCGCTGTGATGCCTCAGTGTTTTCCCCCTAGTAATCACTGGAGGCTTCCTCTAGTTAGTATTTATTCAAACATTTTAAATGAAATCATGCCGTCCTTCAGTCCTGTTGACTTATGTTCCCAAATGAGATATTTAAAAAGGGTCTAGAGAAGATTCCTGCCCCACTTGGCACTGTAAAAAGTTTGTGATGGTTGTGGAACCTGATGAAATGACAGGCTGATGATACTACTACTGATTTAAATGAAATTTTATTAAATCATCAAAATACTGCAAAAGAGATGGAGATTACCACTGTGGTGGAATCCTTGGTTTAAGACATAAATAAAAAATCTCTCCTCATTTGTTACCACACAAAGAACAATAAAACTCAAAAGTCATGGTTTCCTTATAGAATTAGAAAAAACAGGGAAAAAAGCTTAATGAGTGTTGTGGAAAGGTTGCTGTGGAAACAGGGAAAGGAACAATGAAAAAAAAACATCTTTGATGAGATAGGTCAGGAAGGTTAGGTTAAAAATCAGACACATTTAGTTATAGCCAAAAAAAATCTTAGGGGAGGAATTTCAGTTTCTGTGGAGAAGTTCAAGAACAAAAGAAGTTTATTTTCTGTATTAAATGTCTGTAAAACTGTAGATGAGATTATGCCAAGGAAGAAAAATTGATGAACAGAATAATTCTGTAATTGAGAAAAAAGAAAGGGTGTCAGGTTGTATTCTGACTCTGTCAGGTTTGGGATTGTTGTTTGTCATAGTGTATTTCTATTTTAATTTTCCGGGTAAAGAACTGTTATTCCTGATTCCCGTCTCTTTGCCTGAGAGCCCCTTAATTTCGAAATTATAATAAAAAGTATGTAATAAATTATAATAATTATAATATATAATACTAAATAATAATAATAATAATAATAATAATAATAATAATAATAATAATAATAATAATAGTAGTAATTCTCCATTTCAAGGAGAAGCTCCTGCTTTATTGGCAGACACTCAAACTAAGCTCCAGCCTGGCTGGTGTGGCGTGGCAAGAGCAGCAGCAAGAGCAGTAAGAGGGCACAGCCAGGCTGTCCATACTGCAGTGCCATACTACATCAGGCAGTGCCACCTGAGGACTGATGGGCTCCTGCTCACCCTGCACATCTCCCCGTGCTGCATGGCTGAGAAGGGTGCTGAGGAGCCCAGGGAATTGTGTTTGGAAGGAAGTGTTAAATGCAGCATTCTGAGGTGGAGCTTTTCTATGCAGTTGCTGGATGTCTGCAGACAAAATCCTCTCCCAGCACTCCTTTGCACAAGGCTCCCTTGCAGTGCAGACGTTTTGGTAATGAGATGAGACTTATTATGAGGCTGAAATTAATTTCTTTGTTAAATTTATCTGTATAGAGCAGTTATAAAATTGCTTACAGCAATCAAGATCCTGGTAGCTTGCCAGCTTTTTTTAACAGATAAGCAGTTTGGAAATAATTATTTTCCAATAGTGTCATTGAAGTTGAGAACATTTTTGTTCCTCCTACTCTTTCAGCTTTCTTTTTAATTAAGGATGGGGGGGGGCACATTTCTAGAAATGTGTAATGAACAGGCTATGAATACCAAGTGTGAATGTTGTACTTCCTCCTCCTCTCAAGCATCCCCATGAGATGTTACAACACTTAAGGAGAACAACTTCTGTACTGCTCTGTTCTATTTTTAGTGATATTTAAGGTATGTTCGAACCCATATCTACAGTACCATTAAGTAAATCTGCCCATGAGTTATATGCACCTTTTTATTTAGCTGGGAAATAAAACCTAAAATTATACAAACCCTAAATTTAGGGAAAAATAGTTCCTAGACAGATTAAAATGCATTTCATGCCTCTAATCAAGGTGGCTGTACCTAAATGCAGAGGAGAGCAGGGATTGTAAAGAGCACATTACCTCTTCATGGGCTTACCCTGTGCTTTTTAATCCAACATCCTTCCCCAGCTGCTGTGTTAGGCTGTTACACACCTACTGGGTTTTTTTCTACTTTTTCCCCACTCTGTGTGAACAAAAGAAAATTTTTGGTAAGTTAAAAAAAATTACATGGGAAGACAGTCAGTTTCTAAATTTAGTAACTTCTCAAAATACATCCCCAAAGTCATGAATAAAAGGCTTTTATGAAAGTAACAAATTTACTGGTAATACGTAGTAATGATTGATGAAACTGGCTGGGAAACAAAGCAAACAAAACGACTTTACTGTCTTTGTTCTCATTTAGTTAAGGATGCATTGGGTTATTTGCAATGCAATAGCTTTCAGAAGCAATGTCAAAGTGTGGCAGCTAACAAGATATTAATAGAAAGAGAAATAATTTTGAAACGTTATTGATGCAAATGTATGGAGGCACCTGTTCTTTGGATTTTGTATTTCATTGACAGAGACAGCAAGGACAGGCTTCTTTATCCCATGGCCTAAGATTGTCTTGGGCTGGATTCAAAAGAGGCTTGAAGTAAGAAGAAAAATTTCTTTGTGGCTCTTTTGCCAATCAAAAATCAGTCTTGCTTTTCAAATTACAGAACTGCGAAGACACAGACGAGCCAAAAATGTGAAATGGAGCAGAGAAGCAGTCAGAGAAGGCTCCAGCCAACATAAAGAGGTTTGTGACCACCTTGAATAGTTTGGTAAGTTATTTCTTGATATTTTGGTTTTTGGATTAAATCCTGGAGCACCCCTGAGTCCCTAAGATACATGAACATCTTCTTCTGTTCTCGGTGTCCCCTGAGCTAAGGAATCAGACCCACACTCTGTCCTTTTAAAAGCACCCTTCATTCAAATTAAAAACTCCAGAGCGCTGGATTAGAAACTTCAAAGTAATGCCCAGGCTCTTTTGTGCATTGCAGTCTGCCTTTGGGATTTAGCTGTCATTTCCCCCTTGCATACCTGCCATTCCAAACCCAGCACATAACCCTTCTTTCCAGAGGAATTACCTGTGCAGAAGTGATCCTGCCAGCTCTGGGGAGCTCTGTGGGCAGGTGGCACACACACCTTTCCCTCTTCAGTCCCTCTGGTGCCTGTGTCTGTTCTACTGAACAGCTGTAAAGAATTACTGCAGTGGCTCCTCAAGCATTGTGTTATGGAGATGTGTTTTTTCTCAGGACACAGCTGTGGCCTCCCTGATCCAGCAGAGGGAGGAGATGTGGCAGGAGCTGGGCAGTGAGCAGCTCAGGGAGCAGCCCTGGCTTTGCCTCGTGCTGTGTCAGAGACAGCAGGGCTGGCACTGGCAGGCTGCCCTTCCCCTGGGGGGGACATGGGAACAGGGAGCACCACTGGGATGGGGCAGAGCCTGAAGGAAGGGGGGCAGAGGGTCTGGCAGGGCTGTGGGGGGAAGCAGGCAGGTATTGGGGGTGTTTGTGAGAGCCTCCTGTGTGCCCAGGAGCCTTGGCAAGCATGGCATGGAAAGGGCAGCACAGGCAAATGCAGCAGACCTGAGAGGGAGCTGTGTGCTGGAACTTGCCACGCTGGGTGTGTGAGATGGTGTGTGTTGGGTTGGTGTGGCCAGAAATGTGCATTCTGTCACCCTCTG
>WBND01000226.1:1102696-1118589 GCA_013398595.1 Tychaedon coryphoeus | reverse complement strand
CACCTGTCCTTCACACCAGGACAGCTGGGCTGCAGAATCTGGCCCTTGAGGAGCAGATTTTTAGGCATGTGAGGTAAAAAGCACAGCAGAGTAGGGCTGCAGCTGAGAACTCCTTTTGGCTCCAGCAGTGTTAGGGAACAAGTGATGTGCAGTGCTGTGATGCACAGGAGGAGAGGCACTGCCCAGGAGCTCTGCCCTGTGTGCTTGGCTTGGCAAGTCAGCAGCAGTGCTAAACATGAGGTTGGCATTCAGTTTTTTTGGGATTCTTCTGTCATGGGTTTTACCAGCTGTGTGATATTCCCAGTTTGTTGAGGTCCCTCATGAGGAAAAAGGCAGTTGACTTGGATGTGTCCCTTAGTTCCTGAAAGAATTATTCATCATCATCATCCAGGCTAGGAGGTCTGTGGTAGAGTCCCACAAGGACATCCACATTATTAATTTTTACCCAGAGGTTCTCAGCTGTTCCACTGTCATGTACTACGAGCTGTCCTGTTTCTGGCAGGCTTCCTCTCCTTGCTGATGGCTTCCTGAGCCAGGGCAATAAACACAAGCAGGAATGCACTTGTAGGCAGTCAGATTTTGGCCTGACCATGGCACTTCCTCAGCTGTAAGAATAATTTCAGAAGAGCAGACTAAGGGAAATATTTTTTGCTTAATAGGTTACAGCGTCTCATCAGTCACATACCACACAACACACAATTTTATAAACTGTTGCACTTTGCCTGGATATAAATGGATTGTAACTGATAACCCATAAAAAATTAATAGTTAGTTGTAAGTTTTTTTAATGGAGTAAAAAATATTGCAGCAATGAAAAAGCTGACATTTTAAGGACTGCTAAGGCAACAGATTCATCAGAGAAAAGTGTTAGCAGAACAGCTGTGTATACTCTTGGCTATATATGACAAAAAGAAGATGACAGTGTTTACAGGTGAAGGATAACCCAAAACTGGGGGTAGCCAAAAATCCAAGAAATTCAAACGGGGGCTGTGTGAATTTGTAAGCGACCAAGATGGAAGGAAAAAAAAGTATTATCTAAAAGAGTGCTTGAGAGGCAGTACTTTGGCAGAGTTGCATGAATGCTCTTGATCTGGTCATTAGCTTACATTGTAGACACTGTGCAAAATCATCTCACCACAGGGTTGCATGGTCAGGGCAAAGATCTGAGCCTGTGCTGTTTTATTGTGTTTTGCTCTTTAAGTATTTCATTGGCCATTTTCCATTCGGGTCAGATGGGGTTTTACAAACCTCAGAGTAATTTCATTTTCCTGGATGCCGTTTCCCTCTGCCCTTAGGGGGGTGCAGCCATTTCCTGGTGCCAGGAGGAGTCCCAGGGGCAGCCAGACACTGCATGGCCTGATCAATATCCTGAATGCCATCCAGTAATCCATCTGCCCTCTCCTGTGCAGCCCTTGCCATAATGAGTGCCCTGCACAGCAAACTGCTCCAGTCAGAAGGCAAAGGCCTCTGGTGAGAATGGGCCTTTTTCAGATGGAAATACAGAAAACACTGGAATGAAGGGCTATTTGGCTTTTATTAGATGTGCCTTTCTTTCCAAATCAGCACCAATACTTCCTTACATTAATAAATGCAGTAAACACTGGAATCATTATTGACATTGTTCAACTGTACAATGGGTAATTATCTCTGCCCCCCTTTCTTACTTTTAAGGACCTGTTTGCTGAATTTGACAGTAAAATCCCATCAATAATTAAACACTTAATTTTGTTTGGAGAGAAAAAATAAGATAAACACTCTATTTTCTTAGGTAATTCATGGTTATGAATTGAATGACTTGCTTAAAATCAATGTTTATAAATAATGGATAGGATTCTTTTCCAGCCACCCCATAACTGAGCTGATTGAAAGAAACAGAGAACATAGTAATGGAAATATATCTTTAGGCAGGGAAGGGATGTGAATCTGATCAGGGGGTTCTTTTGTGTTTTCTTTTCTGTGTCCTTGTTCCCACATCTCCAGTAAAATGGAGTAGTATTACATAGGCAACAAACTGAATAGAAAATGTGATATGTAGGTTTTCTTCAGGCATGTATGCACAGATCTTGCTGATGTGTCTGATGCTGTTACTTGAGTCAGTGCAGAGCTTAGTGCAGGAGAGTGATTCCTGCCTGGCACTGGTGAGCAGTGCAGTGTGTGCAGGCTGGGCTGTCACAGGAGGGGAGAGTCACATGTGGCAGCCTCTGAAGCCAAGGACAGTTCATCTTGTGGAACAGGCAGAGCTTTCCTCAGGGCCAGCCAAGCAAGCTCTGTGCTTTCTGAGGTGCTTTATCTTCGCAGCTGGGGTGGGTGGTGGTGCCAGCAGAGCTGGGGAAGCTGCTCAGGGGCTGCTGGTGAGGGATTGGTTTTTCCCCAGCTCTATCCCATCCTGTCCTGGTGGGGAGTGAGCAAGCAGCCAGGTGATGTTTAGCTGCCTGCTGGGTAAACCACTGCAGAGGTGGAGGGCTTGCCTTCTTTTCCTCTGAAGACAGAATTAAAAGCCAGAGAGAAGGGAAGTTTCAGGGAAGGGAAGGGAAGGGCAGCCAGGTGATGTTTAGCTGCCTGCTGGGTAAACCACTGCAGAGGTGGAGGGCTTGCCTTCTTTTCCTCTGAAGACAGAATTAAAAGCCAGAGAGAAGGTGTGAATCCCTGTTTTCAGCCATGGAAGTGGATGGTTGGTTAGGAGGGAGTGCCATCTCTGAAACAGTGACAATGACTCAAGTGTGGGACAAGGCACCATGGATGAAGGGGGAGTTTCTGTGTTTTGGCTGCAGTGACTCTGAAGCTCTGAGAAGGAGGTGAAGTGTTAAAAAGAGGTCTGAAACCAGAAATAGTACCCAAAAGCTGCTAAACAATGCAGCAGGCAAGGAAGGCAATAAATTGTATAAGGTAATGAACAGATTTACAGGCTTGGGAAATGGTGAAGAAGAAAAATGCATTTAGGTTAAAAGCAAGCAATGAGTTTCTGGACAGGTATGAACATACATCCTGAGAAAGGGAGAATGAGGTTGGAACACTGTGTGAGTGCCTGCTATAAAACCAATCTCTCTGACTTGGAAACCTCCTGGATGTGACATTAGCTTTAATTATGTGAATGCTCTGGCTGTTTTATTAAAAAGTTTCAGCACAGTTGGTGAAACACTCACTCCAGAAATCACTTCAGACATGAAGTGCTCCAAACTCTCCTTGGTCTGTGAATTTTGAATGTGCCAGGCAGTGCTGAGCCTGTCACTCAGGCAGCCACAGGGGCCTTGGCCTGCAGGGTGCATTAACTGAAGAGATGACTAGTAAAAAATCTGTGAGAAAAGCACAAAAGCCCAGTGGTCTTGATAGTCTTGTGCTTTCACAATAGCTTGTAAGGTGAAATAGGCTGCATTCACACCCCTGGCAGTGCTCGTGATGGATTCCCTTCCTGATGTTTGCCTTGCAGTTTTATACAAAAAGACACCTTGAGAGGGTGGCTGTGTGAAGATGAACAGCCTTGTGCCTTTATTAGCTGTTCAGAAGATCTTCTGTCTTCTAAGGTATAAAACAGTAAAAGAGGAGTTTCAGAAAGGCTTGGGAACCACCACAGCACGGTGGGCAGAGGAGAGACACAGACAAATTGCAGATGGGAGTCAGGGAAAAACTACTAAAGTCAGTGTAAGGACCAGAGGAGAGATTAGATTTATGAAGAAAGGCGATGGATATCTGTGTTTGAGACTGATATTGGTGAGTATTAACTCTGGTGAGCCAGGGTTGTAGCAGTGCCTGCTAGCACAAGAGCCAAGTCAGTCAGTGAGGCTTTGGGGTGTGAGGATTCAGAGGGGGAAGCTGAGATCCCTGGACACAGCATCCCAGAAATATGATGTGTTCTCTCTGGGGTAATCTTGCTGTGGCAAAGAAGTTTTGTTAGAATTAAAAGTTCATTATATTATGTATATTTCTAAAAGCTATACAGATATTTTCCCTCAGAAGTTTGCATATCAGTCAATACCTCCTTATTTATTTCTTGGCCTGGAATTGTGCTCTTGTCTTTTCCAATACTGGAACCTAGGACAAGCCTGACTTTCCATAGGCAAAAGCAGATCCCATTTCTGTTCCAAAGTATCATATTCCTGATTTTTGCTCTAATCTTTTTCTCACTGTTAAAGCTCTCAAGAGCAAGTGTTTTTTCTTAAGTACTAATTATTGTATGATTCTCAATCACTATTGCTAATTGCATCCTTTTGAAGCATGGAATTTCTCAGCACCTCCATGCAGAGGGCAGTAGGAGGGTTGTAGCACGTTTGCTCTCTAGGTGCAGCATTTCTGTGGTTTCCATTTTCAAGGCATAAATTGAAGCCAGAAGTTATGTCTCTGTTTTCTGTCATTTCTGTCATTCTGTCACCTCAGTGCTCCCCTTTGCACAGGGCAGCAGTGGCCCCAGACCCTGAGGGCTGTTAGAACACATCTCATTTTAGTGACTCAGCCTTTTGGTTTTATTAATTTGCCTCTCTTACCTTTCTAATAACCTGTATTTCTTTCCAGGGAAGAAAAACCCAAACACTACACTGTTAGCAAAGCCAGCAGAGGTGGAATATCACAGAGGAATGCTGGGTGAAAGTTTGAGAGAAGTGCAGCCATCCCCGTCCTTTAGATCATGGAAAAACCAGTTGTGTTACTTTATAAAGGCTAATAGCATCAGCTGCCAGCTATTCCAATGAGAGAATGTCGTGCTCCAAGGCAGCCACCCTCTCCCTAGAGGAGAAGTTGGGAGGAAGATCATTTTCACTTCATCTTTCCTGTAGGTAAAGCAGAAAAAAATCAGCTGTCATGAATCAGAATCACTGTCCTGCCCCATGCCATCAGCAGAAACAGTTTGTCTGGAGGTGAATGAAGGTAGGTAAAAATGAAGGGCATCTAAATCTTTCTTTTGGAAAAAGGTGGACACAAAAGCCCACAAGCATATTCTTCCCCATAACAAGTTACCAATAAACTAAAATTGTTTTGTTTGTTAATTTTTTTTTTTAATCTGGGAATCCATTTCACAATGTAAGATTTTTGTTTGGTTTTGGTTTTTTGCAGGATTCTTACTTGAAATTTCAGATTAAGCTCTGCATCATTCTGTTTTTATTTGTATATGATGCACCTTCTGAGAGGTGTTGTTTTCTGAAGACTGATCCCAGAAGTAAAACTAAAATCTCACTTGAAATAGCAGAACTGTTATTACAGCAGGAAGGAGTGTTAATGCCAATTTGAAAATAATTAAAAAGAATCCTGAAAGGAACGGGAGATATAAAATTAGGGGAAAATCTGCTAGCACACAGTGCTAGCTAACATAGAAGATCCATGACTAGCTTAATAAAAGCTCTGGCAGGGGAAAGTGAAGTGCTGGATGTCCATTTGTATGGGGTCACCATGTTGTGCTTGAAAGTGGCTGAGGGCAGCAGGGCAAGGGGAGCAGCAGTTCTGCTGTTAGAGTTTGAGACAGGACAGGGGCAGTGCAGTGTTCAGTTTATTTTGTTGTTGTGACACCTAGAAAATGTACTCATTTGAAACAGGGCTAACATAACAGCTAATGCATGAAGATACATTTCCTTCTATAGCACCTCCTATTACATGACATTAAAATCCCACAGGAAATAAACATATCTGACATTTTTAGTAAAACCTGTTCCTTAATTTCAACTAATGTGGCACTGCTGTGTCGTGCTTCTGAACTGGAAAAACATTGCAGGTTATTGGTATTCAAGTGACTGCGCCAAGTGTGCCATCCTTACTTTAAATTCCTATCTGATAAATTCTAGAGAAGTGATTTGAAAATTGGACTTGCCTTGTGTATTAATTAGGATTTTCTCTCAACTGTTCTGATAATGCTTGTGATGAAACAAATCGTTCCTCTGGGCCAGATGGTGCCTTTTGTCAGGTTAACTAAAATACCATGCCTGCTCTATGGGAACAGTTATGCAAATAATTAATTTGTCACTTCTTTGACCAAGCTAAGAAAAGCAAACAACAACAACAACAAAAAAATCTACACAAGCTCTGCCCAAAACTTTGAAAATGGCTTATGGAGCTGTTGGATTAGATTCAAATCCTTTTGCTCTGGTGGATTTGCACCTTGCTGTTGAGATCTCCCTGGCCCAGTGGCATCATTTGGGGCATGACATTGCAGAGCCCAGGAGGAGCAGAAGTGAGCAGGTAGTCACAGGTGGAGCCCTGGCATTGGCCAGCTGTGGCTTTAGTTTTCTCTGCTGGTTTGGAGAGCAGTGTAATGCCAGGAATGCAATTCCTCCTGCCCTGCTGGTGCAGAGCTCGGCAGCTCACGGTGTGAGCCTTTGGCTGGAACCATTTTTAAAAACAAAGGCAAGGGGGTGAAATTGTTGTGTGTTAGTGACAGGCACCACAGCAGCCCAGGGCAGCAGAGACTTCCACGTGGTGGGCTTGGTAAAAACCACCTGATCCTGCAGATGCAGCACTGTGTCTCTGTAAGATGATGCTTCAAAAAGGCAAATGATCCATTACAATTTACTTTCCCTCTCATCCTTCTGGAAGCATTTAGTGCTGTAATTTATTATCTATCAGCATTGCAAGGGGGAACCTGGAGGCTAATGCAGAAAAACACGATAAAGCTTTGAAATTTTCTCTCTTTAAAGATTAAAAAAAACCCCTAGCCCTTGTTCCACCAGAGCAGTTACCTTTGCCTCTTCAATTTGTTATTTTAACTTTGAAATGCTGAGGAATGTTCTGTTATCAAATGTCTTTCAGACATTTCAGACACAACTAGATGTGTCTTTTGTAACTGATCAGGAAATAAGTTACCTTTTATAATCCTGGGCTTCTGTGTTAAACGTGTGGCATTACAGCAGGAGCCAGGCTTGTCTGGAGATGGATGCTGTGGCACACTGGCCTCACATCTGTGGTCACACCACCTCCTGCTCCTTCTCCCAGCTGCTGTGTGAACACTGTCACAGTGCTAAAGGTGACCAGAGGAAAGGTGTTTCATCTCCCTGCTGTAATGGAAAACTTTCTTAGGAGGTTGAACTGAACTTTCAAGGGATCCTCTTCACTAAAATGCAGCTTGATTGTGTTCCTTAGTGCTTTCTTAGAGGTATTTGCTGTTTCCTACACATTATTCTAGTAATTCTTCTGAGAGAGGTGCCTCCCCCCAAATTTCCACTCCTGAAGGTTAAGAATAAGATCTGTGTGTGCTGTGTGGAGCCAGAGTGCCAAAAGTGGTGCTTTTGGGGAGCAGCTGCACAGCAAAGTTGTGAGTTGTATTAGCCCTCCCCAGTATCCAAGCAGCATAAACCAATTAAGTTACAAATTTGAGGAAGCTTGAAATAGTGTTTATGGAAACTAGGGCCCTCATTCAGAGTGTAGGTGTGCACTCAGGACTGACATTTGGTACTTGAAGGTCTGATGTCCAGCAGAAAAACCTGCTCAGCTGCCAGGAGCTTGATAACTCCCTGAACCAGAGATTGGCAAAGGGTGGTATTCCTGGGCCCCACTCCCCTCCTTGCACCTAGTGAATAATGTAAGCAGTGTTTTTCATTGCTGCTTACTGTTCAATGAATGATGTGTGACCTGAATAAATATTTAAGCGTACTAGTGTCTGTGAAATTTTCTCTTTGCTATAAAATGCATTTAAGAATACACTAGGCAATTCAGAAAGGTTAAAGCAGTGAACTGGAATTGTCCCAGAGCACAGGATGGAAAACATATTTGTAGTTTACTCAGCCTCTTCTTTAATGTAAAGGCTAACCAGGTTTCTGATGAGTAATGACATCTTCATGCATTTTGAATTGCAGCTGACTTTGTGAAACAATAGGGAAGCAGTGAGGCAGCGTGGGCAGGGACACACAGGACTAGAGAAAGCAGCACTGGCACATCAGAACCTTTCCACTGATGCCAGGAGAAGGGCATGGGCTCTTTCCAAAACAAGGAATGGGATAAAACTCTCTCATCTGATTGTGGAATTACAGTGAGGACAGCAGTCTTACCTGTCTGAACTCCTAGCCAGGTGTTTTGTTCAGGATGGGCTGTTCTGACAGAAATTCACTCTGCTAAGCCTAAAGCTGTGTTTGTCTTAGACCCTGTGGGCTTTGCTGTTGGTGCTGCTTTGGCTTTGATGCTTTTGCCACCAGAAACGTTTGCCTTTGTGTGCACAGGTGGTGCCAGATGCTCCTGGTACAGGACCCAAGGTCTGGTGCTGAGGGCCCTAATTTGCAGGGGGTTGATGCATCATATCCCACAGCCCTCTTTCCTCTTGCTCCTTCTTAGTGCAAGAAGGCAGAAAGTGGAGGATAACTACACTAAACATTTCCTGTGTACTGCTTCACTTGATTATTCTCCCCAGTACATCATATTTAGTTTGTTAAAAGCTATGATTCTGTCAATGCTACTCAAAATAGTAGAACTTCTTTCCTCTAAGGGGATTTTTGGCCTCCTGCAATTCTTAATGTTTTTACTTGTCTCAATGGCCATTCATGGATGGATTTTAGGCATTTGAGATGCACAGTGAAAGCACAGCTGCTAATTCCTTCTGGCAAATTGGCTGGAAATTGCCAGGTACTGAGCACTCCCAGACGTTTTAAAGGAAACTTTTGGCTGGACGGTCTCCAGGGTGTGCTTATTTTGTTTAAACTGGTTCAGTAATTTCTCATCATTTGAGAAGCTCTTGGCCTGCCTCCTTTTCAAATGTAGGTTCAAACCCATGCCTCTCTTTGTTAGTGTTTTTTATTAATAAATACGAAGTTCTAAATTCTTAATAATACCAGTTCTAAGGTACAGTAAGAGTATTTGCAATTGATGGTATTTTTGAGAAGCAGGAAAATCAAGATTTGCAGTGTTTTCTGTATTTTATTTCTCTTAGAAGTATATGCATGAAGACACATGTGCAAAGGTGTGCAAATTTGGGTGCATTTTGTGTTTATGGAAGAAGCATTGAACTTTGGGGTAGGATCTGGAAGAGTGTGTGTGAATGCCACAGGCTGCTTGGGGGGAGTAACCTGCAGAGGGTTTCAGGGCAGAGTAGCCTGGGGTTAAGGGATGGTGCCTGTCCATGTGGGATGTTCAGTTCAGAGCCTGTCTGAAAGCAGATGAAAATGGGTTTGGGTGTAAGCACTCAGACAGCAAGGGCAGCTGTCCCAGGGAGCAGAGCTGGAGTTTTCCTGAGTACAGAGAAGCAGCAACTACAAAGGGCAAGGTTTTCAAAGCCACCAGAAGGATTTAATGTAATTTAATTTGATTTAACATAAACTGTGGGTGCATTCTGAGCTCCATGCTGATGTGAAACCCTGATGGAATACATGGAACACCGAGGTCTCTCAGAGAGCACACACCTCAGTCACTGTGCATGGATTGCTGAGCTGGCCCCTCAGCAGGACCAGCCCTCATCTGCCAGCACACAGAGCTGCACACCCAGGGCAGGACATTTGTGGCTTGTGTGCAAGTGGTGTTTCTGTTGCAAAGAGTATTTGAGTTGCAGAATTAGCAGGCATATAGAAACTGTAAGGGAGGAGCACACACAGGTACCCCTGGGCTGCTGACACAGCTGCCACAGAGCACAGCTCAGTCGAGGACAATGATAAAGTTCTTTTTTCAGACATGAAGGCTTTTTGAGCTTTCCAACAGAAACCCAGGAAACATTCTCAGGCAGTGAGGTGTCAGACTGGAACCATGGCACAGCCTGATTAAGCACTGGGCACATGAACATGCTGGTAGTGATTGCTGAGAGCAGTTTCCTTCCTCCTGCCTTTGTTCTAATCCAAGTATTGGTGTCCCAGGGCAAGGCTTGCCCTTTTTGTTTTGGGAATTTGTTTAGGAATTTGGTGGGTACATTGGGTGGCACTGAGTTCACCTCTGAGCTGGAGGAAGTGTATCCATGTGCATGAGATAATCAAGTTCCCTAATGCCACTTATGTTCTTTAGAGCAGGTCTTAATTCCACCAAACATTTTCACAAAAAATGTTCATATCTCAACAGAAAGCAGCAAGGAACCTGAAGAGAGGGATGTGGCATCTCTGTTCCCTCATTCCAGGGTTCATAAAAATGTTCTTGTCTTATTGCAAGAGAAAGAGAAAAGCCAACCCTTGAGAGTTTTGGGAAGTGTCTGAATCAGTCTTTGTTCTGTGCTGTTCACAGGATTATTGAAAAATAATCCTATCTGAAATACCTAAATGATATAAAATTGGTATACTGACACTATTTTTTGTTTGCTTAAACTGTATTTTTTTATTTTTATGTTTTTATATTTTTATATGTATTTTTTATATACTGTATTTTTTGATTTTTTATATACAATATGGCTTTCTTAATTAATAAAAATTGTTAAGAAATTGGAACTTAGAGGTTACTAAGACAAACCAACTGAAGTAAAAATTCCTGCGGACATTAAGCAACCCTAAACTAAAATATTTGTGTCAAACATCCCATTAGACCAAATCCATAGGTCAAGTGAAAGCAGACATGAGTTAGGCATTCAAATATTGGTAAGTCTGTATTTCCAAAATAAAAAATGTAACACTCTGAATAAATAAATCTCCTGAAAGATTTTGGTTGGAAACTGCAGATGAATTAAATGGAACTGGTAGAATTACAAAAGGTGATAAAACTCTGAAATCTGAAGTGTTGCTGCCTTTAAACGTTGCCAGGCAGGCAGAGTGTGGTAGATCAGCTTTAACCTCTGGAATGGCCCAGGGCTTGGATCCTTTCAATCTGTAATGCAGAGAAGGAAGAACTGATGTCTGTGCATCTTGAAATTAGGTTTTAAAAAATGCAATTGACGTGGATGCCAGCTATGGAACAAGGATGTTTTATCCCTCCAAAGAGGGAGGATTAAGGGTAAGTACACAGAAGCATTGCCAATGCCTCCTTTCGTTTCTTGGACTTGTTATTGTTTTTCTTTTTGTTTTCAGATATGGGTAGCTTAGGATCTGCAATTAAGAGAGCAAAGAGGAAGCAAGAATAAATTAGCAAGAGCAGAGGTTAAATTAATATAGCCAGTGTCACTGAATGGAGCCACCTGAAAATCCACACCTGCCAGGAAACCTCCTGCTGCCAGAGGGAGAGTCATTTGGACAGCCAGTTTCTGGCTGACAGTCTCAGTTTTGGGTACGTGCATGTTTTCCTGAGTTGGCTGAGATAATGTTTTGCTGTGAGGTGGGGTGACTCGGCTCGGTGAAAGCCGAGCTGTGCTGGTGGGAGAACACACCAGATGTGGCCAAAGAGAAGTGCTCCTGTTCAATTAACAAAGGCATCAAAGGGTTTAAAGTATCAGGGCCTATCCCCACTTTGGCAGTTCTTAACACCAGTGCTACTGATAATGATCTTTAGTAACAAAATGATGATGTGATCAAGAGGAGATTTCTGTCCTGCAGACCATCCTCATGGTGAGGAGGGACAACGTCTAGAACTTCTACTGGAAGACTAACCCCACACTTTGAGGTGTGACACTGGGTTTGTACATTTTTAATATGTAATTTAGATGTTTTTCAGGTGTTACCTTGCCAAATTAGAAGGTTTTTTCACGTGGAGAAGTGTATAATGCAGAATAAGAGGGCACATTCTCAGGAGGGGCACAAGAGCAAGGATTTGGTTTGACAGCAGTTTTGTTTTCTAAAATACATCCAACATACTGCATGGCATTTTATTCTGCCAGATGAATCATGCAGCTTCCCATCTCACCCTGCCATCACTGGTGCTCTTTTATCCAGGTTGTGGGGCTGTGCCTGCCCTTCTGTGACTCTGTGGGTGATGACAGTCACTGACTTCAATTTTCTAATGTGCTTACACAGTTCTAGGGGGATTTTATTATTATTGTTTTGTTCTTATGAGGGTTTTTTCCCTGTTTAACTTGTTGCTAGACTGTCAAAGAGACATTCTCAAGGGAAGGTGGCACATTCTTCCTGAGGCCAGTTATATCGTAGGAGGAAAAAAAAGTCTCTGTTAATTTCTAAATTGATTTAAAGACCCATTGGGAAACAGTTTTGATATAAATTTCTTTTGCAGGTGTTACAGAATTCTGTTGAGTGCACGTTCCCATGATTTTCTTCAGCAGTGTTTGCTATGCAATGACAATTGAGAGAGATAATTTAGTTAGACCTGCGTGTAGCAAGGTTTTGTTGAGGCTTAAATTGTCTCAGCCATACCTTTAACTCATCATTCAAAGCAGTCCAGGGCTCAGTCTCTCTCTGCCTGTGAGCTGGGTCTTGGTGATGTTTGTTACTGGACACTTTGTCTTCTGATGGAGATTATAGCTCAGTGACACTCCCAGTGAAACCCTTTTCCTGCACACTGAATTGCAATTGCCTGGACTGAAATACTACTTTTATAGTTTGTCATGTTTTTTAAATTGCAAGTGACTCTCTTAAATAGTGTTTAGAAGAAATCATCCTTTGAAAATTGCTTATAACTTAGCAGAGCATCTTTGGTAGAAAACAGACAGGGTGTTTTGTTTGAGCATCCAGCAGGGCTTTGGGTGACTAAACTGTCACCAGATTTATTCAGCTGGGAGAAATAGGAAATATAGGGAGAAATTCTGTGGAAGAGAAACATTGTGTGCTCGAGGGATATAGAACTACTGGAGGATTAAATCAGGAATTCTTGTTACAGATACATGTGAGTTTTGGAGCAGGTTTCAGAAACACTGTGTTTCTTCATACACTGCTCACTTTGTCAATGTCATAATGACCCTATGTGCCCTGCTCCAGAGTACATCAAAGTGTGCTAACAAGATTGTTTGGCTTATTACATTTATCCAGAAGGATAAGAAAATGGTGCAAACCAGAATATTTCACTGGGCAGGATACTTCAGTGAGATTTTAGCTTCTCTGACTTTTTTTTCTTATTTATATATTTTTTTAAGCCAAAACAAGGAGTTCCTTAATATCCTGCCTAGTGAGTTTGGACAGCAGCTACAGGAACAGCAGGCATATGAGCAGTGCCAGTCCTCACAGTCTGTAGGCAGCCACAGAGCAGAAAGATTCTTTTCATTATTTCTGCTGTCTCCCTTCTCAGCTTTTCACTCCCTCTAGTTAATGGGAGATAGATCTGAAGCACACAGGGGAAATAAAAAGGACAATGATAGAAATAACAGACAATTCTTGATAATAACAGGGCTCTGAAGGTACAGCTTGTGTTTGATTTACTGTGTGTCTTGTAGTCAACATGGAAAGAAAATACTGCTCTTGAAGGTTTTTTTTAATCTTTCTTAATGTAAAATCTGAATGAAAGCTAATGAAAACCAAAACATTCTGCTATCTGCAATGTTATCCCCATGTTTTAACATCCTAGATGATGGAATAAGGAACCTCTTTACATCATTCTTCACTTGTGGTACCACTTGGCCTATATAAATCTTTCCATAGCTTTTCATTTTGTGAAGAAACTGTTCCCTGTTTTTTTTTTTTCCTGTGGTAAGTGTCCCTCCTTATTTCTTTTTTTTTTCTTTTCTTTTTTTTTTAATAGACAGTAAAATGCTGCCAGTTGTGCTGTTCCCCCTCCCTGCCCCCCAAATCTCTGAGCAGCAGGTGCTGTTTAGTGGGAGGAGTTCAGCAGAGCCCCAGTGGCACTGGCACAGAGCTCCTGCCTGCTGGGACTGACCTCCTGGTAATTTGCTGGCTGGTTTTATTTGCCTGTTAGCCACTTCTCCACCATCCATTATTAAATGTTGCCTTATAACACAGGACTTTCCCTACCTTCAATTAAGCATCTTGTTAAGTTTGCCTTTATTCCTCGTTACTGGCCAGTTAAAGAAACTTCTGTCTTCTGGAGCATCAGGTGATGAGGTAATACCTAATCAAAGCAGCATTCAGTACATTTGAACTATTTTGTATTGTAAGATGTCTACTAGAATATCATCTAGAAATGAAGTTCAGCTACCTCTAAACTATTTTCATCTGTCTTGGCATCTGAAATCAATGTTTACATGCACTGGCTCTCTACTGAGCTACTCCTAATTTGTTTTGGGATATATTGTGCTGCTGACCTCATTGTTTGTCGACCTGTGACTCTTGTAAAATATGTAAGGGATTAATTTTATGAGATGCTGAGTGCCCCTGTGCACTAACTCCAAATGGTACCATGGCACAATGACACATGCCTGGATCAGTCATTTAACCTATACCTGGGGTTTTTCTGGGCTTCTTTCCAAGCTGGCATGTTCTTGTGGGGGTAACCAGGGCAGAGCCACTCTGTGGATGTGTGTTTGTGTGATGTGGAGTTGCTGTGATTGGAGTTTGATGTTAGACACAGCACAGGAGCGTTACCATTACTGGAACACCAACCACCTTTGCCAGCAGTGTTTCCAAAGTTGATTGCTGTTATCTGTAACCATTCAGAGTAATTGGGCAACGTGTGAATGAGCATAGTTTGGGCACTCCAACTGCATTAACAATACCCTGCAGTGACTCCATGCACTGGCCATATGGCTCTAATTAAGGCATCTCAGTGTTTGTGCTTGCACACCAGAGAAAAAGTTACAGATCTGTCTTGGATGATAATTTAATCCTCCTCTCCACTGTGCCACTTTATGCTGTAATTAAGGATATATACACATCCTAATTATGCATTTCCACTTTTACTGTCTATGGATTTCTTTTCAGTCCATGCTCAAATCCAGTATCTGCCATTTGACTTGGGTGTAATTGTCAGGTTAGGTGAGGCACTTTATGGCACACTGGCAGCACAATCCCAAGCCAGACCCCTGTCAGCAGCCAGCTTCTGCCAGGAAACTCCCAGGATCTGGCTTTGTTAGGGCCAGAAAAGGAAATTTCAATGAAAACTAGGCAAGCATTAAGCCATAATATTGTTAAATAATGGTTGAGTGTTTTTCTTTTGACTTTTTTGGTCAGATTCATCAGTGTACTCTGACTGTGTTCTGTATCAAAGGCAATTGTTTTTTTTCCATCTTCTCATGTTTCCCTATTCTTTCACCCTTTCATCATTTCATGCCTCACACTAACACCACTGATGTTCTGCTTGTCTTCCCCACAGCTCACTCCTTTCATCCCCAGCTCTGCTGATTTCACTGCCAGTCTCATTTTCCCAGCCCTGCTTTTTATTGCCCATGTTCACTGCTGAGTTGTAAAGAAACATACAACTTCTGGAAAGAAATATTTTGGACTAAGGTGTATGTTTTTTATCTTGTGGGATTGCAGTGTAGGCTGTTTCAGGGGTCAGTAGGGATTGCTACACACAACTCTGACATGAAGGTGCTGCTTTAGCAAACATACTGATTGCTAGTGCATCCCTGGAAATGGTCTTTCAAGGAAACAGCATCCCCTGAAACTTCTGGGGAAACCTACAAAAGGGAAAACAAATGGTAATTTGTGGTAATTACTGAAATTGAACTTTTTCTATATGCTAAAGCCATAGTGGACCCCTTTTAAAGTTAGGCACTAAACCATTTGCCACAACATGGGCTTTTTCTCAAGGGCTTTTGACTAGGCTAAGTTCTGAGCCCAGCTTTGTGCAGAGAAAAGGTGGGGGTCCATGTCCCAGGACAGGGAAGTTCCCCTGGGAGTTTCTGGCACAGTGGTCACTCTGCCAGCTCCCAGCCAGGTGGCACAGTGGTCACTGTCACTCTGGAGCTCCCAGCCAGGTGGCACAGTGGCCCAGGTGCTCTGCCTGCAGGTGTAGAAATTACTGAATTACTGTAGAAATCACACAGGGCCACTGAAGTCTGCAGGGTGTCTGCAAAGCTCTTCTGCATCTGAACATGAGCTGAGTCCAGACTTGAACTCCAGCCCCAAGTCTGCCTCATGCTTGAGGCTGTGCCAGATCAAACCTTTTGTTTTCAGAAACCATCTCTTCTTGGCAGTGGTTTTTGCAGAAGGGCACAGTGTTGCACAGGAACCCACACACGCTGTGTTCTCAGCTGTGCCACAGCCACATATATTCAATTAAAGCTTGCCTTCCTTGTCACATTTTTC
>WBND01000226.1:1074779-1084940 GCA_013398595.1 Tychaedon coryphoeus | reverse complement strand
CCTGTGCTCTGGCTGAGCTGCTGTGCCAGAGGAGCTGGAGCCTGGGCACAGCTCTGCTCCAGGGTGCTTGAGCCCAGCTGCTTGGGCCTGCTCATGGCAGGGTGCAGCCAAATTACAGATATCCAGCCCAGGAGCTCTGAATTTGCAATTAAACTCTATTGAGCTGTACTGGCACAAGCTGAGCTTTCCTTAGACTGTGGCAACTGCAGAAGGCTGTGGCTTATTTTTTACTGTGAGGGGGTTGGGAGTTCACTCCTCCCCATTCCCCCCCTTTTTTTTTCCCCTCCTTTTTCCCCTTTCCGTTTTTTTTCCCCTTTTTATTTTCCCCTTCTCCCTGAGGTGTTCACTGGTGAAGTCCTGGCTCAGGTGCATCACCCTGATGGGGGTGGGTCTGGAAGGTGTTTTCAGGCATACTTTCCATTCTTAGTTATTATTTCACCAAGAAACTTAAGGTATATAGTCTAAAAAATTTGTCCACTGGAAGTTCTTCAAGATTAGCATGAACTGATTTACTTTTAGATCTCTTTGCAACTCATGTCTAATCTTCCATCCACTACGAGTTCGAGACTACTTTTGGCGTGGCTGCTTTTCAATTCAAGGCATCTCATTGACTCTACAATTCAGATTATTTTTCACTGGATGTATTTATCAAGTTTCAGGCCAGAGGCTTTCAGACTTATAAGCCTCTTAAAGGGGGGAAAGTGCTGACGTAGCCTTAAATTGTGGTATGGCAAATGTTACACTGTAATTACCTTTATCTATCACCAAACCCCCTTTCAGAGCCCTGGCTGTGTGCCGTGGGCCTCTTGATGGAATGCTCCATTACACTGAGATTTTTCATGGGGAAAAAACTGTAAGGCAAGCTGTGATAAAGCACTGCTATAAGAGTAGATGTAGGGGCAGTGACAGGGTGGTGAGAAGAGAGATGGTGCTGAGTTTCAGGAGGAAATATTCTGCAGCATTAGTGGTAGATCTGTATTAGAAAGAGGACAGAATAATTTCTTTCCTCCCCGTGTGTCAGCCACATTACTACTTGTCTTCCAGGTGCTTTGACAAGCCAAAGTTTAGCATAAGCTGTGGAATTGAAGCAAATGGTTGTGTGTATTTTTCCCGTGCCCTGGGGTGTCGGACAAAGATGTGCAAGCTGGCAGGCAGACACTGGGCTGGCTGCAGGGTGCAGAGCCATGCAGAGCTGCCAGGGTGCCCCAGCTCCTGGAGGAGAGGGCTCAGCAGCTTTGGCAGGGGCTGGGGTGGCTCCATGGCTGCTCTGGGGCCCGTGTCCTGCTGGGTGTCCTCGAGCCCGTGTGCCTCTGGTCACCCTCTCTGAACCGTGGCCTTGGTGTGTGTCCTGCTTTGGAGGACAGGTGCCTGCCAGCAAAGGCAGGAGCTTCTCTTTGACATGGAGAATGTAAACCCCCTCCCTCCAAATTACTGTAATTTTGAAGTTAAGGGGCTCTCAGGTAAAGATATGGCAATTAGGAATAACACTTCTTTACTAAGAAAATTAAAATAGAAATGCAGTATTACAAAGAACAATCCCAAACCCTGCCAGAGTCAGAATCCAAGCTGGCACCCGTCAGTCAGGCAGGGTGTTGGCAGCAGTGCCATTCCATGGTGGCTGCATCCTCCTGCAGGGGCAGATGTGCTTCAGCTGGAGCAGTGCTCCTGGAGAAGGTGCAGTTTCCTCTGAAGCTCCAGGGATGATGTGGAAAGGTCTGGCTTTCCTCTGGAATCCAGTGGGAAAGAAGGTTCCTTGGTGTCCAAAATGTCAGTTTTTATCTGGGTAGGAAAGGCTTGGCTCCTGCCCTGGCTGGAGCATCTCCCATGGGATGATGGAATTTTATCAGCCATGCCCTGGGACTCACTGGCCATGAACAGGAGAGATCTCCTGGAGGGAGGATGGGCTGTGGGAAGATAAAGATGATTGCCCAGCTGGTTTAAAGCTGGCCCATGAGCAGATAATGTGTGCCAGGAGATCAGGGGCACTGCCCCACCCAGATTCAGCAGAGGGTGACAGAATGCACATTTCTGGCCACATCCTGTATTGCAACCCAAGACAGTGTGGCAGATTAATCTCCTCAAAACACAGGTAGAGCAAAGGAGGCTCTTTTCCCTGGAAAAGGCTGGGAAAGGTGAAATCCAGAGCAAAAACACAGGGATGGATGCTGTTGCAGTGCAGGGCTCTCAGGCACATGGGGCATGTCTGTGCTGGATCACAGATGGAATCATCCCAAGGGCTGCAATGTGACAACACTCCTGCTGGGGGGTGGTGTTAATTGTGAAAAGCTGCTGCTCATGTGAAGCACAAGGAAAAGGAGCACTTAAGGACAGCCCTGAAAACCTGCTGAGGAGCTGTGTGTGTGTATTTTATAGACAGATACACAGAAAGGCTTTTGGATCAGGTCAATGTTTGTGCTTGTCTGCACTGTGGTAGGGTTGCTGTCTCTCTTTAATTGGGAAGGCCAGGGTGGAATTACTGGGATGTGGCCATGATTAATGCTCTCTCTGGTGTGTGGGAGCATCTCCTGTGCAGGGCCTGTGCAAACAGGTGGAGAAGGGAAAGAAGAGTGTGTGTGTTGGAGAGTATTGGCATTTTGGGTGCAGGTGGCTGCTGAGGTAATTTAAATTCCCATAGGCAGCTGAAGGGAAATAGTTTTCTGTTCTTAGGCTGCTAGAGAGAGTTTAGAATATCAGATTGATTAATGTCAATTTGAGCATCTTTGCATTTCTGTTCAGTATTTTGTCTTGGTGGTTAATAAAATTCCTCCTTTATTACAGATCTGTTTTCTGTAGATGGGCTGTGAGAAAAGAGTGCACTGAGTGTGTCAGGATTGCATCTCTGTGTGCAGTGGGCAGTTTGTCCACAGTAGGACCCTGTCAAGGGAAAAACAAGCAAAAACCCTCCACACCTCCAGTTTTAACACACTGAGTGTTGAACCTGCTGCAGCTGGAATTTGGGATGGGGATGACACCATGAACCCTCATCCATATTTAGCATGGGCACTCTGGCCTTTCTCCTGGAAGAAGGGGAAACTAAAAGGGTAGCAGCTTGTGATTTGCACATCCCATAGCATGGTTCCCTTGAAAGATAAGAGCCTTATCAAATTCTGCAGCAATCAGTTAGTGGTTTTGTGCTAAATCCCATAAATTATAATTCTGTTGGTTTAACCTTCAAGCATCTGTAGCAATTCTACAAAAACTCAACTGCTGCACCTCAAACAAACTAGGTTCAGCATCCTGCAGACTGAGGCTTAGGGCATGTTGAGAACTGGATTCTGCTTCTGTGAATGTTAACAGACCAGAATGATGAATTTTCTATTTTAATTATGACCCTGTGTGTGGTGGGTATAGCATTTATTTCTCCAAGTGTTACTGATTGTTACCTTGAAGGAGACCAGATATTCACAGGGAAGACAGGAATAAGTCAGGTCTTCAAAAAACATGTGTGTTGTGGGAGGGGGAATCACAGGCATTTCTTTTAATTATTTTCTTGGGTTTTTTGCCTCCATCTTTTTGTTTGGTTTTGAGGTCTTTGTATATAATATATGGAGGCACTGGCAGGAATGTCCCTGACAAAGGACCATCTCACTTGCCACTAAACATTTCTTTACAATTTTGGTTGTATCACAAACTGGCTTTTACACAGAAACTACAATTCACAAAAATGTTTTTTTGTGCTCAGTCTTAAACTGATCTGTAGTCCAGCTTGGCTTGTGCATTAAATGAATTAACTGGAGCATTTCCATGACAGAATCTAGGATTTATTTATTATACTTCTCTGGTCATGGGAAGAAACAATAGGATCCAGAGGGGTTGTGCCTTGGTTTGTTCATATGAACCTAAAATGAGAATTTTTTTGCTTTTGGCTTTTCTTCTGCTGATAAAATAAGAAGTTGGCTTCCACTTTAGGGATCTGACATGAAAATGCTATCTAAGGAGCTGTATCTTAAAAGACTGATTTCTCATCTGTGCAAGGAATGCAAGGAATCCCCTGACTTTGCATTGTTTGGCCTCACACAGATTCTTCACAGAGCTCTGGGAGTTGGTGTGGAGATTAGGTCGTGCTAGGAATTAACCAAATCTCTATTTGTTGAGGGAATATAGTTTGTTTTCCTTTGCACTCAAACTCCAAACCCATTTATAATAGGAATGAGTATATATTTAGTTCTGTTTACATGTATTAGCTGCTTTACTCTCAAAAGGCATTATAAAAGATAACATCACAGTTATCAGTCTAAAAAGACTTTAGTCTCCCAACAGGGCAAACATCAAACAAAAGGCATATTGAACTAGATTTTGGGAACCTTCCACAAGCATTTATACTTATTTGTGCCAAGATGGAGACTTCTGGAGTTGACCAGAAATGATAGTTTTTTACTTTGACATCACACAAGTGTTTGTGGTTCTGTATTTCCATTGCCTGCCTCCATGTGAGTATTTTTACTGACTTACTTGTGAATGATGTAGTAGTTTGTGTTTTGGTGCTTTTTAAGGGGCAGGGACTGGTGAGATTTTTGGTTTTTAAAATTCCAGTCCTCTGGCATATGGCAGTTTATTCCTCGTTCATGATGCCAATGAGAGGAGAATGAGAAGGTGTCCTGAGTGTCACCAGTGAGGTCCTGTGTGTCACCAGGGATGTCCTGTCACCAGGGATGTCCTGTCACAGGGGTGTCCTGTCTGTCTGACTTTGGCAAATGATCAATCAGCCACTAATTCTGCTCTTTCCTACCCCTAAATACCAATTGTTGTGTTAATCAAACAGGACTGATGTGGAGCAGAATTATACTAACATGGGTTCCTTCCAGAAACATGAGAGGGCTTATACTGAAATGCTTTTATAGTTAAGAAAAGGCTTTTGTTTAATCTAAGTGTTGCACATCCCTGGTACAGAAAAGATAAAGGCAAGGCTGTTTTTGTGCTGGGTGGGTTTTTGTGTTGATTTGTCGGGGGTTGTTTTAGTTTAGGATAGATGGTCAAAGAGTAGTGGTGCCTAGGAAAGAGAAAGTGGCAATGCAGCTGAAAGAACTGAATTGAAAAGTGTTTTTTCAGTACAGCTGGAGGGGGAAAAAGGCAGGAGACAGCAGCTGTGAAATGCTCAGGTCACTGAGAGCTAAGTAAGTAAATTGCAGCAGGCTGGGTTTTGAATGCTGGCTGGAATTCAGCAGTTTGGGGCAGAGAAGGGCCTGTGGGCTCAGAGCAGAGCTGGTGGGGAGGGTCAGGGGATGGGCAGGGGCTGAATCCCTTGCAGCTCTGGTACCCTCACTGCAATGGCAATTTCACACTGGGCTTGGGACAGAGAGGGCTGCTTGCACTGCTGGGGATGTTACTGTCTCAGGGCTTGGCATAAAATTCTGGGGGTTTATGCTTTGAGGTTGTTTGTGGGTATTTCATTACTCTGTGGTTTTCTGTGTGGGCTTTTTTGGTATTTGTTAGTTTGCTTTCATCTCTTCCCTGTTGCTTTGGGCTCTGCTGGGATGGGGCTGTGGTCACATCTCCTTTTAGCTGCTGCCAGGTGCCTGCTGCAGCTCCTCACTGCAGAGCAGGGCCCACATCCCTGTTAAACCTGAGAAGGATTATTTAGAGCTGCAGCAGTGCAATAAGAGCTGAAACACGCACTGGAACTTGTTCTGTCTGCAGATGAAACCTGAAATGGAGAAACTGCAGTTTGGAGCTGACATAAGCTAATGAAGGAGCTTTTCCAAGGCTTTTGTGGTTGAGTAAGGTGGCTCTTGTGTTTGCTGGATCTGTTTGTCTTTGTTGTTGGTTGTCTAATGTCCATCTGAAGTTTGGTGTCCTGCACTGGAGCTGCCAGGAAGGCTGAGGCAGGAAGCTCCACACTCTTCCCAGATTCCTGAAGTCCTTGGCTGCCTGCAGCTCCGAGCGTGGCTGTCAGGAGAGATGTGCCCCTTCAGCAAAGAACCTAAAGGTGCTGCAGTCTGCATAAAAGAGTGAGCTCAGAGTGTACTGCTGGGTGCAATAAGGTTATGAGAACATTTTAAATAATGACCAAAAGTGGTCTTTCAAAATCAACCTTAGATTTTAGAGTATTTGATCCCAATCGTCTCAGCAGCACACGCTGAAGGAATTTCATATTACAGGTGTAAGGACAATGGAGAGAACCAGTTGGCTGGAGTGGTACTTAGATCCAGCAGGCAGTAAACACATTGTAGAATTGGATTTAGACAAATGGAAGCATGGGCTGTGTCAGTATGTTAATGCTTGTTATACACGTAAATTAAAAGTCACTCTTCTGCTCAAAATAAGGTAAAGGAAGTGGATGGATGCTATCTGTTCTGCTAAATGCTGTTATTAGTGTTGAGGTTTCTCTGTTGATGGAAACCTTCATTTGATTTACTGCTTTAAGCAAAACACGTGTAGAATAATCCCTGTATTTTTAAAGCTCTGTTATGTATTTACCATACCTATAGTGATTTGTTGTACTAATTTGTTGAGCAGCTGCCTGTGTCACTGGGTGCTGATAGGGCTCTGATGGGAGAGCTCACTGCTGGCTTTTGCTGTCTCAAGGACATTTTTAGCATTCTTCTGTCTCCTAATTCCTTTAAAAATACGTGGCTGTCTCTAGATCCAGCCTATGCTCTCAGTGCTGTCTTCTGACATCACTTTTGTCCCCCTTGTGTACGTTAATGGAAACTTAATTAGGAGCCCAACAGTTCCAAATATGTGTTGTACCCAGGGAATTCCTCTTGCAGAGTGGTGTTTTCCCCACACCATTTTTATTTTAGGTGCAACTGTTTAATTAATTAATTATGCAACCAATTCGGGTACCAAAGGCTGTATGCTTTGTGGTATATTTAGTGAAGTTATTCATTAAATTGTTTCAAAATGAGAAGTTTCCTGGGTTCACTGGATCTTTGTTTTTGCTTTCATTCATGGATTGGGGTTTGGAGAAGTGTTCTAAAGCCTGGAGGGTAGTTAGGACCTAGTTAGAACCCCTGATTTTTTCTTTTTAGTAGGCTGGACTGAGGGAAGTTTTCCTTGCTTTATTTTATTTTTTAATAACTGCAGTGAAGTGAAAAGTTAGTGCTGAAATGTGATATATTTTGTATTTGTCGATATTTAATGTTGTTCAAGGGATTTATTTAAAAGTAAGAATAAACATTCTACTGTACAGCAAAGAGACTTAGAGAAGTAGTTTTGTTTATATACAGCCTCCAGCTGGAACTGCAAACACAAGCAATAGTTTAATATCCTGCAGGCCATCTGGGAAGGGGGTTGGTTTAAGGGGAAAGCAGAGCACCATAGATCACACATTATGCATTCCCCTACGTTTTGGACATCTTTGCCAAATGCTCTTGTGTGTCTTGTCTGTGCCTCCTGCAGGGAGAAACAGCTGCAGCCCTCAAGTGACCATTTGCTCACTGTTTTAGGGGCACATCTCTTCTGTCTGTTTTTCTCTTCTTTCCCTCCTGAGAAGCTGGAAGCCTGGTGGAGCTTTTGGGAAAGCTGACAGCCTCCTGCAGTCCTTCCTGCTGGGGGTGTTGTCATCCACAAAGCTGGAAGGTGCCACAGCTCCCCTGGGAAGTGTCAGCATTGCTGGTATAATGGCTGTATGGGGATGGGAGCAGGCATTGCAGCTCATTATTGAGTTCCTGATCAGCACCTCTGAAGTGCTGAAAACGGCTGCATTTACTCAGGGTTTTGGGGCAGTGCAGTGCAGGGGGCTGGCACGGGCAGGAGTGATGTGCAAACCTTGCTGGATGTTAGAGCAGCTGATGAAATACACTGTGAACTGCCTGAGCTGCTTCTTCCCTGCATGTCTGCTGAGGGGGGAAAACTCATGTCTGTGATCTACATCAGTTTAGGAATTAAAAATATCAGAGCTTTTGACTTAAAATAGTGAAAGGACTTGAACTGGATTGAACAAAGAAAGGCACCAGGGGTGAATGCAGGTGGGAAGAAGAGATCCAGAACAATATTGATGGACAGCATGTAATTGCTCCCCACCAAGAAACCTTGGGGGAAAAGGGAGAGGCAGGTAAGATCCAAGTCCAGCAGTAAATCTTGTCATGACACGAGAAATTTGTGTTCAGATCCATTCTGCTTTATTCACATTAAATAAAATCATGCTAATGCCTCTCATACCCTGGTTTAAAATGCAACAGCTGGTGGATGCTCATCAGGTGCTGTATCTGTGAATTTGGGTTTCTTAGTGTTCATGGATTAATGGTGCCTTGTATTTGGAGTAATTTACAGCACAGAGCATTGTGCAATGTTGGTGAAATTGTCTTAAGGATACATTTTCTTAGTTTTTCTATTCTACCTTTTGAAGGGGAGGCTATTTGATGCTAATTGGCTTCCAGATAATTAGACAGCTTTCAGCTAAGACTACTCTAGTTTATTAAATTAATCCTAAAATCACATTTTGGTGAACTTTTTTTCCTCCAGATAAATATTTAGTACACACCAATAGATGACAGTGCTTGATGTGTGTCTTCTAACCATGATACTGTTGTGATTCAGTTCAGGTTTCCTAGGTTTTGTTTCTAGATAGGATCCCACCACTTAACTGAATCCACCCATGATTTATAGCAATTCCTTGGTTCATGTTGTCAGGTACAGAAATGAAAAGGTAGGGCTGGTCTATGTCAGGGAAAGATGTGTTTTATCCCAGTGGCCTACCTGTGTGTCTCTGACTGGAGAGAGGTGAGAGACAAGTGTTGTGACAAGGCAGGTGGGCTTGTGCCCCATGCAGGGTGTTGTGTAGCAGTCCTGAGGAGAAAATTGCACCCACTCCTTCCCTTGTGTCAAGAGGAGAAATGTTTTGAAAAGATTCTATTCACGTAGAATAATTTTCTACTAATATAGAAAAAAAAAGACAGCTTTCTCCTGGCTTTTTTTTTTTTTTTTTTTTTTTTTTNTTTTTTTTTTTTTTTTTTTTTTTTTTGTGTGATGAAAGAGCTAAAGGCAATACACTGAATCTGAAAGGAAGACTTCTTAATTCAATGGCGAGCTTGTTTTCCCTTTGTGACTAAGAATTCACCTGTGTGACCAGCACTGGCATGGAAATGAGCCCAGGGTCAGAGCTGCTTAAGGGGACATCACTGGTATTGATAACTGTACAGAAATCAGTGTATGTCCTCTGCAGTACAGAAGATGGGTTTATTTTGGGATTCCAGTTTGTTAAATGGTATAGCCAGCTATGAAGAGCAAGGAGCTATGTGCAAGCTGTTCTTTGCAGTGCAGGCTCATTATCTGTTGTTTGATCTCAAAGATACAAGAATTGGTGACTCCCAAACCATTTAGAAATGGTTATAGACAAAAGAAAGGGAAAAGTAAAATTAACAAGTAATTTTGGTAAAGTAAAAGTAGAATTTAGGGTTGTTATGGCTTTACATAACAGTGGGATCCAATTCAGTTTCCAAAAATAATATGGTCATTACAATTTTTATTGTTTGACATCATTTAAAATAATACCATTATGTATCACTGGGTAAAATTAACACTTGATTAAAAAGCACTCCGAGCTGAAATCATGAGCAGTTTGTTCTTACTGGAATGATCAAATCTCTGGATCACTACTGCCTTTTTTCATATTGTGTGGGGAGAATGCTTCTATTTGAAAATGATAGAACTGGGCAAAAGGAAATTTATGATGTGAACTTGCTGCAAATCATTTGTATTGATCTGTTTTGTTTCCATTCTGCTGAAGCTAATGGAAATCATTTGTCACCTGACTTGTCCCAGTGGGTTTGGAAACCACCGTGCCATTTATCAGCCCGTGGAAGGTGAGAGCCGGTGTGCTTGTGTCTGCAATCACCAAGATGCATTTCACTTCCGGAGGGAAAGGCACCTGCTGGGAATTGCTCTTGCTCTGTCGCTGGCTGGGGAGCCCTGGCTGTGTCCTGTGAGCAATTCCAGACCTCTCCCAGGAATCCTCCTGGTGGTGGGCTTCTGGGTAGGGCCAGGAACAGACATGGGGTCCTGTGAGCCAGCAGCTGGCTCCTGCTTTCTGCAAGCTGTTAACCACTAAATGCACCTTGCTCCTGCTCTGTCCTGAGTGCTGTGAGCTCCTCATCCCCTTTGTCCAGGAGAGGAGGGGAAGGACAGCCTGTGTGTCCCTGCACACCCATCCCCAGTGTGTGCCCTCGCCCTTCTGCACAGTGTGAGTGTGGGGGAGCTGGGCAGTGCCACAGTCTGTGC
>WBND01000226.1:1011993-1074040 GCA_013398595.1 Tychaedon coryphoeus | reverse complement strand
CTGAGATATTCATATTGGTGTGATTGGCATGGGAGGAGCAGGCCTTAACTCCACTGCAAACTAAATCAAGTCTGCTCTTTGCTTCTCGAGATTTTTCTTTATCAGATAGGTGATCTGCCATCTGTAGCAAACCCTTGCAATTCCCCCACACATTTAAAGCTGCCTCTGTGATTTTTGTGTGAAGAAAATGTGAACTTGATGGACCAAAGGCTCGTCCTGGTCAGTACAAATCCCTCTACAGCAGGGCTGACTTGGAGTTAACAATGTCCCACATGCACATGAGACTCTGAGTGGATAAGACTGAGGGGCCAGGCCCTAAAAACTGGGTTTTTGGACTTTTTGTATCTGGCAGTGCTTCATGGTCTATGTGACTTGGAAACTGGAAGCCAGGTTTGGTTATTCTCCACCACAATGCTCCTAAATCCTCCTTCTGCTGTGCTCCCCATTGCAGAGCCATGAGCAGGGATATGGCAGCAGGAGGGAACATTGTCTGGAAGGAGCAATCTGAACATACTGCGATGAAAGAGGATTGAAACAAGCTGTGAGACCTACAAAATAATGATTCACATTTTATAATGGAAGTTAAACCAGAGTTCAGTTCATTTTAAAGCTAGGCCTAAACAATTTTGGTTTTAAGTCCATCTTTTGCAGTTCATTATAGGCAAAAGCCTTAGTTGTCTGGCTGTCTGACCTGTGAGGTCAGGAATTGACAGCTTCACACATTGGATGAAGTAGCATTTGAAGAGCATCTTAAAACTGTTCTGTAAGTGCCCAGTTGTTTGCTTTGGAAAATGAGAAAAAAATTTCAAATGCCTGATGTTCAGTTTGAAACTTTTATGTGTTTCACATTTTAAAATATCCTAAACTTCTGTTATTTTAAAATAATAATAAAAGTTATAAGTGTAAAGCTGTTTACTAAAATCGTACAAAGTGAGTCATCCTCAGTCTAATGGAATTTGTAAAAGTGGTTTTTATGGAAGAACAGCCTGAGTTTTAGGGCTCATCTGCTGTGCAAGCATTCAGCACTGCTTGTGTTCAGTGGCAAAGGCAGGGAATGGGATGAGAGCTCTAATTCAGGTGTCCAACTACAGGACTGGCTTAGCACCAGCCCTTGGCTCTTCCTGGGGCTTGCATCTTGTCTTTGCTGGTGTTCAGAGCTTCTCACAAAGCCAGCAGTTACACTAGCAATGCTGAATCAGCAAAAGGCACCCTGCCAAAAATGAAGGATCTTACAAAACTCAGGAAAAAGGAGAAAATAACTTTAAAAGTAGGGGTTTGTTTTCTCAGTGGAGATAGATTTGCAGTTGGGGTCTGCTTTTAGTGTGTTCCATTTACAGTTTCATTGATTCAGATAATTTCTTCTGCAATCCAATCCTTTCTGGCCCCTGTCTATGCACAGCTTCCTTGATTTTCTCCAAATAGTTGAAGTTCCAATGTGAGCTTTCAGTATTATTTAATATGCAGCTCACAGGTTGGTGGATTGTTCCTAATGTTTACTGAGAGCCCAGCTGGTTCTTCCTGACCACCCCTGGCCCTAAAGAGCAGCAAAACCAAGGCAATCTCCTCCCTGTGCAAGGTGCTCCTTTCTGTCTCTGGATGCTGATCACATCCAGCTCCTTAAGCCTTTTCTGTTCTGCTGCTGTGGCTGCAGTCAGTCACTCTGCTGTGATTTATCAGCCAGGCTGTCACAGACAGCTTTGTGCTGCTTAATTAAGGATAACTCCTCTCCATGGGATTTCATGTGCCTTCTTACTAGCATTTCTAAACCAAACAGTGCAAGCTTTTTATTCTTGTGTGGGAGAAGTTATCCAAAAGGCAGTGGTCTGCATTTCCTACCCCACCAGTCCCAAATCTTACATCCCTTTTAAAATACGTGTGATTTGAAGCACAGGAGAGACGTAAAGACATTTTAAAGTAAACAAGCTCTGCTCCTGAGTGATGTCCTTTGCTTCAGTCTCAACATGCACCCAGACCCTAATTTACAATCCAGAGGCTTCCTCCAGAATCCCTTTCAGGATAAAGATTTTCAAATCAGGTGACTAAATTTAGGCTTAGAAGTCTATACTTGGGTATTTGAGAAGCTTGGAAGTGACAGATTGCTTTGAAGTTGGTGTTGAGCTAGAGTTAGTAGAAAACTTGAAATATTCTAGTGAGATGGAAGAGACAAGGCTTAATTAGCATTGTAATGTGTGTAATTTTCACAGCTCTCTGTCTCTCCACCCCCTTTCTGAAGCCAAATCAAGCAGTCTAGCTCTAGCTATATTTACCTCAGTCTTTTGCATCCTCTGCTTCGCTGACTTTAAACAATGTCAGTTTGCAAGCAGTGAAGGGAAAACTCAGCTATGGCAAGGCTTATTATGGCATGCTGAGAGCCAGGGGATAACTCAGGGATTACAGGGAGCTCAGGGCAGGGGAATGGCAGCCCATGGCTGTGAGCTCTGTGTGACAGCAGCAGTGACAGTGCCAGGAGCCAGGGCAGTGCCCCTGCCTGGCACAGGGACATCAGTTACCTCCTGGTTTTCATTTCCACAGCAGCTGTGTTGTGCTTTTCTTCCCTGGCCTGGTGTAGTACCAAGTGCATGACCCCAGTGTGTGACTGGTTTGCTGTTGCCCTGTAACAGCAATTTGGAGTGGAACAGCCACGTTCCTTGTGTTTGACAGCCAGCCTCTGTTTGTGTGCTGCTTGGTTCCTCATAGCCATGAGATCCTGGGAATCTCTCCAGCCATGGAATGTAACCCACCTCTCAGCACCCTGTTGTGTGTGTCGTGCAGTAATTAATATTCCTGCTTGCCTTCAGGGAGGCCTGCCATATCATGGATTTCCTCTGTGTCAAGCTTTCTAACAAAGAACTTATCCAGAAGTTCACTTGGTAGAAAAAGAAACTCCCTGCTTGTGGAAGAAAACTGTTTGATGGAAAGGAGAGGTTAATTATGTGAAAAGTTGTGGATCTTCCTGCATTCTGCTGGGTATGTTTGTCTGTGGGGAGCTTAAGGGTTTGAAAATACCAAGAGGACTAAAGGGAAAATGAATGGCACATGGTTGAGGAAAGAGGAGATTGTTGCCTTGTGAATCAGGAATGAGTTCTGGAGGAGCAGAGGTATCCCATGGATACTGCAGCTGGTAGACATGAGATGCTTTTACTTCTGTGTTTGTAAAAAGTGCTGTTTATAGACAAATGTTCAGGAGTCTGGTGTGAAAAGTAAAGTTGAGCTCAGTGGGTATGGGAGTGCTTACTGCCTTCCTCTGCTACATTACATTTCCCAGAACAATCTAGAGAACATTGATTAAAATACATGAATAGTTAACATTACAGTGCTCACTCTGTCAGATTTATCTTTCCCTTAGATGTCTGAGCCAGCTTTGGGAACAGTACAACTGGTTCCTGCTCTCGTGCCCTCCAGGTTACTGTTTATAATTACCTTCCACTTTTATTGGTATTTCATTAAACAGCAGACCTACAAGAATTGTGATAAAAGCCTTGTGACTATGCTGTGCAGTTTTGAAGTGCTCTCTTGCATTTGTATCTTGAAAATAGCAAGAGTTGTTGGGGATGGGAGCAGAGTGTCTCTGCTTACTGAGGCTTGCAAGGAAGGCTAATTTTTGTTTTTACTGTATTAAAGCCAAAAGAAACAAAGACCCTCAAATAAACCAACAACACGAAGCTCCATGTATTCCCAGTTGTCAGTTAAAAAAACATTGCTATTCACCATTAACTCAAAATTATAAATGTAGCTGCATTTTAACTAATCAAACATACTCAATGGTACAGGTACAGAAATTTTTTTCATTTTCTATCTCGATATCCAGTTACTTTAACATCAGATAAGATACCCTTTATCTAGTTCAGTAAATGTGACATGGTACACCTGTTTGCAGAAATATATTTAACTCCAAATACAGATTTATAACTGTTTGTAATTGTAACCAGGTGCAAATTAATATACTTCCCTCACTGCATTTCAATTGAAGTACAATAATCTGCAGTTTCAAGGAAATACAGGGTTTCAGTGGGACAGGAGTTGTATTTCTGTTCTTTCCAGTCATAAATGGGAATGCTGCAGTGCAGTGGGTTTGCTCTTGCTGCTGTTTTAGCTGGTAGACTAAACATGCTTTGACAGAGTGACATTGCATGAATATTTCAGCTTTATTACCAGTTTATGTGGCCTGTATATTTTTTCCTACAATGCAGTCTTTTGCTTCTTTGCTTGTGTTGTGCACTGTAAAATAGGAATTAAGGGCACATCAGGACTTTTTCTGTACCTTGCTAGCTGCAGGCTAGAGTTGTTAGTATTTTATCTAAGGCACCATGGCTTTCCTTTTACTTCTTGTTGATCCTGTAATTCCTCTTGTCCTTCCTGCCGCCTTCTTAATGCAATAAATCAATTTATTGAAAAATTAATCCTTTGGAGAAGAAAAAAAAAAAAAAAAGCTACCATGGGTACACTTAGTTCCTGGATGGTGTAGTCACGTGAGAGCAAAAAAAAATCTGTAGGTATGTTAGGAAACTTGGGTTTCATCATCTGATTCATGATTTCCCTTTTTGCAATGCAGATACATAAGAGAAGCTTCCTTTCTGCCCTTCCCAAACTTTGCCACCACTATGAGCTATGGGTTTCCTAACCAGCAGAAAGAGGGGGGATAATCTGGGTAATTTTGCTTGGATAGCCAAAGAGTTATTGTAGAGTTTTTTTTTAGTGGTGTGTGTTTGTTTGTTTTCATCCATATGTTGTTTTTTGAGTTTGTTTTCTTTCAATCCTGAATCACAAATATTTTTGTCTCTCAGTAAATGTTTGTGTTTTAAGTCTGGTTGGGCTAATGTAGGAGAGTTTGCTGTACAAAGTTAACTCTACAAGTAAAATTTAACATTCTGCTCACCAGGGGGCTCGAGAGTGGGACTGACACTCCTTACTGATGGTGTGAAGGAAGTGTGCAGTGTCCACAGGAATCAGGGAATATTTGCAGGGGTTGGGCAGTAACTGACCTGCAAGGCAGTGCCCCATTTCAGTGTTTCCTCTCCTTCTGTGGAGCAGATTGCCTTGCTGAGGCTGAGTCTGAAAAGCAGTGCCTGCTGCAGTCCAGGATGGGACTTGAAAGTAAGTGCAGATTATGATTCAAAACACAGGGCTATTATTCACTGTGCTTTCATGTTCTGAACTCAATGGGGGAGTGTCAAGCATCTATGAATATAAACGTGGAAAAGTTCCCTAACATCTGCTACTAATTTCTGCCAGATGAAAGTGGTAATTATGATGAATTTTTTTGTTGATGATGCTGATACATTGGCCTAAATAAATTCACTTGCAGACTCTGAATATCTAATTGAAAATACATGATTGTATCACCAAATTGTTGACTTAGTTCTCATTTAAATTTTAAATTTGTTTTCATTTGGGGAGTTTGTGTCTTGCTGTTTTAGGAAAAAAAAATATTGCAATGAAATCAGGCATTTTTAATGCATTAAATGAAAAGAATGGTTAGAGATTCTGTGTTTGTGCAGGCAGATTTTAGGATTGGGTTATTCTGATCAGTTATTTTAAAGTGGTGCGAATGGAAGAAGTGTAGCTCATCTTTGCATTAGAGACAGATGCTTGTTCTGTCCTTGTGCTCCTAGGTGTGGGTGATTTTTTGTAAAGAGCTTCTGACCTCTCCTGCCTGTGCTCTCGTGGCCCTGGTGGAAATTGGGTTTGGAAGCTGATGGTGCTGCCAGGCTGGCTGTAAATACCACTGGCTAAGGGACAGTGATGTGGGGTCTGTGCTTGTTCTTCTTTTTAAAAAAGGGACAAAAGTGGTGAAAATCCAGAAATAGGGGATCCAAGGCACTTTAAGGGTCACAGGATGTTCACTTTTGTTTGAATAGCGTGTGAAAAAGGAAATGTAAATATCTTGCAACAGCCAGAGCAGTCTCAGCCTTTGTGTGACTGCTCATCAAACCTGGAATACAATTCCAGAGCTGAGCATGTAAATTGGCTCCTGTTCTGATACCATATCTGGGGATCGTGCTGTAGATTACTTGGGACGTTATCTTGTGATACTTGTATTGCAGTGGAGCATCTGAATGTGTGAATATTTTGTAGCAGATGTATGAATTTGCACAGGAACCTGATAAGTCTTGAATATTTTATGTAACAGAATATATTAGACAACACAGCAATATTGTCTCTTTCTACAAGTAATTGTAACATTAATAAGAGATACTTCCACATAGTCAGTGTTAATAAAAATGTACGTTTTCAGAAGAAAATAAGTTGTGCCAGAAGAACAATTGTGTGACACGAAGAAATAGAATTTTTATGAAGCAGGTTGTGCACAGCAAAGCTGGTGGGGCAGTTTGTTTCACTTGGAGAATTATTATGTGCTCAGAGAAGCTAGGCAAGAAAAGAGAGAGGCAAACAGGCCAGGACCTTGGGATTATGTTTTGTGTAATTGGCTCCCTCATTTTATTTTCTAAATGGATTTTAAGCTGGACTCAGCATCAGACCTCCCAAATGGTGCCTTCTGTATGTAGAACAGATGAGGTGTAAACCAAAGACTGGCCTTTCCCCCCACCCCCCTTTAATACCCAAAATAATTGACAGATTGAGAGGGTTTTTCTTATTTATTTTGATAGAGCTTTGAATAAAATGTCAATGCATTTTCCCTTGCTTAAAATGTCATGCATTTTACTTTGCAATTTTCCCTTGCTATCTAAGGGCAGTTCCTTGGAAGATCTCATTTCTTTATTAAAATGTATGAAATAGTTGTTTACATTGAGGACTAAGTGTTTCATATTTCATCTAGTCTAGTTTGCAAATGTAAACAGGAACATTGAATCTTTCTTTTTTTTTTTTTTGTTTCCTATTTCATTGTTGTTGTAGCATCTCCTGAGATTCAGATAAAGCACCTTTATGAAAATACCTGTGAGTTCCTAGCTGGTTATAATTACTTTTAAAAGCAGCTCAGCCAGGTTTGATCTGGTTGGGAACAGCATAACAGCAAAATGATTTTACAAAGGTTCACTGAAGTGGAATCTAAACCTTCACATTGTAGCCTTTTCACAAATTTGTTAATGTAGCCAAGAGATTTCAAAGTAGGACTGCATTTCAAATTAATTGTTGCTGTTGAGACCTTTTTGACTTTTTGAGTGCTAAATTCTTATTGCTTTGCAGCATTCTCAGCTGCTCTGTAACTACCATGGAGATCCTGATTCCTTGTGCTGGGGACAGCAATGTGAAGGATGTTGGGAATGTTTTAAAACTTCTCTCCTAAAAGCCAAATGCTATGTCAGTGCATTTGTAAGGTTGGATTACAATACCCCTAAACAAATCTATTGAGCTTTTCACAGACCTGTATCTGGCAGTTCTAACTTGGTAGCCTTGATGGAGGTGAAAACTGAAAAATATCAGATAGAATTTAAGATGTCTGAAGCTGCTGTACTTTTGTTTTGGTTTGGGTTTTTTTGCGTGTTTTCTTTCGGGGGGGGGGGGTTGGGTTTATTTTTTTGGTTTTTTGGGGTTTTTTTGTACAGCAGTTCACACTCCATTGCTCTTGCACTGCAGATTTCTTAGGGAGTATTTTGGGTGATTCAATGCCTCTTCCAGCTCTTGCCTGCAGCCCTTTGCTGCCACTAACCCCAGGTTTGTGGAAATAGCACAGCACTGAAAAGAGTTAAAGCTTTATGGGAGCAAAAAGGCTTCCCTGTATTTCAGTATGGTGTAGAGGAAAGTCTTCTGTGTAATGTCAGGCATTTCAGAATTGGGTGTAAAACCAAAAGTTCTTTTACCAGGAGAAACACTGAAGAAATCTGCAGGATGAGCTCCTGACAGAAGAACATGCAGGTTTTACATTATTTTGACAGTGAGAACTGAAGGCTATGCAACAGGGAGCCATTTTTCATCAGTAAGAGTAAGCTTAATTTAAAACTGTATTAATAAATGTCATAGTTTCAATCTTAAAGACTGCCTGTCAAAATGCATGGCAAAGTTAATTATAAGGAAATAACTGTACCACAAATTATAGCTTCTGTTATTAAATTTCTCAATCATTTTGGATTGTATGCAGGTGAGTGAGAACCAACTAGTTTATTATAAAAAATAGTTTACAAAGAAAATACATCAAAGACTGACTTTGGGGACTTTCAAGTGGATGTAAGGTAAAATGCCATAGAAGAGCACAGTCAGTGACAGTGTGTGTATATCATGCTATAGGGTTGTCATTAGCTTTCTCTGAAGTTCTTTCTTTCTGTCCCATTTTTCCTTCAATCATGTGCAGTAATGTTTTTTATTTCATTGTCATGACAGTAAGAGTGAGCCTCATTGCATTAATACCATAGTCTGAGCTATAAATACACAACAAACCCTAGCAGGAGTCAGTGTAGAACTGAGCTTTAAGCCAAGTTTATGGGTTTATTGGTAATTTCTGGAGCAATATTAGCAAAGTATCTATACCAGTAGGTCTTCTGCAGTAAATGTCATAAAATGTTGAAGGAGGGGGATCTCTGAGATGTGATCCACCAGTCTTGTGGCAAAACTCAGGATCTTTGGAGCTTCAGACACTGTGTTGTGGGGTAGAATTAAATTGCTTCTGGCAGTAAAAGGTAATGATCTTTCTCAGTGGGTTGGCCAGAAGTTTTGAAAGTTATAATCCAGGGTTTCTATCTGAAAAATGATAAGCACTTTAGAGTTTAAGTGCAGTTGAAGACAATAGGGATGTGGATTTTAAATGCTCGTTGCTTTTTTGAAACAGAAACCTTGACCCTGGAATTGCTTCTTGTAGGTTCTTTTGTTTCCTTCTCTCAGCCTTAAATGGCTTTCATTCTTATTTCAGAAACATAATATTGATGCCTCTAATTGTAAATTTTTTTGTAGATGATGTTCTTTACTGACTTAGAAAAAGAAGTTCACAGCAACATTTTGAGGCAACCTGAAAGCCTGCCCAGCAGGACATTTGCAGCCCCCCTTTCAGCCCCTGTGATGCTGCTGTGCTGCTGATGCACAGCTGCAGAGCAGTGGGAAGGGACTGAGGTGGGTGAGGTGCTTTGTTTGCAGGGCTCTCAGGGAATGCTCAAGGGCTCTGGAGCCCCTGCTCTGCTGGGCACCTGCTGGAGTCAGTGAGCCAGGGGTCTGTGAATTCTTCAGAGAGAAATCAGAGTGCAGGGATTGAATTAAAGCCTTTGGGTGGGTTGAAGTACATTAAGCCACTCACACATAAAGTAGACATTTAAGTAGATGTAAGTCAGTAGTTTTAGGGTGAGTTCTAATGCTTTTAGTAAGTGAAAGGTTTCAAATGCCAGAGCAGCAGTGAGTGTTCTAGTGAAGGCTGAAACACACTGATATCTTCAGTAGAGGCTCCAGACTTACATTTATAGACAGAACTTTAACATGATAGAGCTATAGTAAGAATATTGTTTACATTTCTTAGATTGAACGAGACAGATTGTATGTGTGGTGCTATATGTAACCTGGGGTGCTAAGAAACTGGAGATCTAACAGGTTAAGGAGGGGTGGTCTGAGTTTGCATCTTAGCTTGTTGGAAAAGTCCTATATAAGAGTTTGTATTGGGGGGAGTTGCTGCTTTTAGCCATTGTAGATTTTAGCCACTTGCTTTTAGCCATTCTGGCTTCTAGCCATTTGCTTTTGCTAGCTGCTTTGCCATTGCTTTTGCTATTGTCTGTTGAGACTGATGTGCTTTGTAATAAACTGTGCTTTGTAATAAAGAACCTTTTTAACTATTAGCTGCTGTGTTTATTAGAGGTGACCTGATGAATTAGGAGCCCAGAGCTCTGGAGTTGGTGCCAGAGAGCTCTGGAGGTCAGAGAACCTCAGCACCTGATTTCCAGCAGGTTGTGTGAGCTGGCTTCTCACCATGCCAGCCTGCTCAGAAGCAGCCCCAGGTGCCAGCTGGTGTGTTTGTTCTCCTGTTTGCCCTGAGCTGGGTGGTGTGGCAGGCACTGAGCAGGGAGCCCAGGCTGCAGGTCTGCCTGCAGTGCTGTGCTCCCTGTGGGATTGGCCTCCAGAGGGAAATCAACAGGCATGAGATGGAGAATTGGGGAAAACCTTTGCAAAGGAGAGCCTTCATACTGACTCCTGTTAAATTGATGCTGCCTTGCAATCTAGAATGTTAGAAATTGAAATCCTCTACAGTGGAAAAGATTCAATGTAATCTCCTGTTGTAGCTTGGATGTTTCCCTTTTCCCTGTGAAAGATCTGTTTTGGGGAACCTTGCAAAAGTGTGATAGCTTGAATAACCCAACTGAATCTTGGGCTGGACTTATGAGCACTTTGAGATGATGTGCTGTGTCTAAACCAAGGAACCAAGGATGGTAAAATGTCATTTGTGATAAAAATGATGTCTGGTGTTTCCCAATTTGTCCTAGTGAACTATAAAAGAAAAAGAATATGTAGTAAAATGTTTGAGATAAAAAAGAGTAGTGTTAACCTCTGAATTTGAGAAGGCATTTAAATTAAAATTATAGAGCATAGAAAGTGTTCAAGTGTTCATCTGCCAATGAAGTAATTACATTACTGAGTTAGCAGCTAGACATGGGATATGCAAAGCTTTGGGAGACAGCAGCCTAAATGTTGGGCATTCACTGATTTCAGAAACTTTCAGCATTCCAAAGAAACGGGCCTTGCTGTGGCAGCTTTCCCACAAAACCTGCATTTAATTGGCAGGCTCCTGCAAGGGAACCATGTTGCCAGGAATAAAAGGATGGTGTTCCCCAGAGTGGCTGGGCAGAAGTGCCTGGTGGCTTCTGGAGACACCCCTGACACAATTCCTCAGCTCCCCTGCTGCCTCCTGGGCTGCAGCAGCACCTGATGAGTGCTGCCAAATCTTTGTGCTGCTGCTCTGCAGATCTGGGGAAGGCAGCAGAAACTCAGGCCATGCTGCTCCTCTGAGCTGGATGCTTGCTTTCCTGAGAGATGCTGCACTGCCTTTTGGGGGGCTATTTTAGATCTGAGAAGAACAGCATGAGCTTAGAAAACCTTTGGGATTTGTGCTGCAGAAGTTGGTTTATCACCCTTCCCCTCTGCTGGCAGTGAGCAGGGCAGGATTCCCTGTGGCCCCTGCTTGAAAACAAAGATTTAGAGATCAGGAAAATAACTTCATTCAGTTTAATGTTTTCAGGTAACACAGGTGCAGGCTATTTCTGTGGTGGAATGGGAAAACTGAGTCTCCTTCATGCAACTGGAAAGATACTACTTGAAACTAAGATTTAATTTAAGAGTGTTAGAGTTTTGAATAAAGCAGTGCTGGATAGGAGGCATTCTTGAGCATGCAGTCAGATGGGGGATACTGCTGAAATTTATGGAAGACTAAACATTTGTTCCCAGAAAATGGGTCAGAGCAAAACTACAGCAGTGAATATACACAAGTGTTAATTCTCCCAGGAGGATTTTTGCCTCGTTCCTGATCTTTGGTTTATAAAAAGGTCTATGAAACTTTGTTCACGCTGGTGAGAAACTGCATTGACCCCAAAATAGTTATTCATTTGTGTAGATTTATTCATGGGCTTGAGTCATGGCAGCCAGGGGATCCTAACTAGTTCTGGTTGCATTGAAATTTAAAATGAACTTCAAAAGAATTATAGTGACTATTGATTTTTAGCCATTACATTTACAGTAAACTGTAACTATGGGAATCACTATGCTTGCAAATTGGCAGGCAGAAATGTTTGCTCAAACAAGTAAAAGGCAAATAAAAGGGATGGTGATGACCTGTAGTTTCCTCAGGTAAAACATGAAGGAGTCCCAGGAGATGTAATTACCAGGCGAGCGCTGGGTTTTGTCTTGTGATCTTCCTGATTTTCACCACTGCTTCATTAAGTGTGATCAGGAGGGGAACAGGCACAATGGGGCTCTCTCTAGTAGGGGAATTTAAGGCAGGACTTACTCAGAACACGCTTAAAATCCGTTTGTAATAGTAGTATAAATGTGATAAGCCACCCTTATGTTATATACTCAGTTTGTTACACACCTTCTTATTAATACCCAGCTTTCATGTGCTGCTAAAGATGGAAGATAATAAAGTGATATTTAACCCTAAGTCTCAGATAGCATTTGCCAGGCAGGGGTGAACTGCTGCTCTTTGATTTACTCCCCTCCATTTTCATAGACCAAACAAATATTTTTGCTTGGCTTCTGAAAAATTTCCTATTCGATTCCATATGGCAGCAACACTGGGAGAAGTTCTGTTAACAATGATATTTATAATTGCCAGTAATAGAGTATAGGCACACTGCCAAATGTGTATTGAGGTTGCTGGCATGGGATTTAACCATTTTAAATAATTAGGGCAAAGAAGTTTACTCAAAAACTTCCTTGTCTATTTTTAGGTTGTTATTACTGGTAATATATGCCTTAGAGGGAAAAATGTTATGGGTGAGAGATCTGTTTTCAAAGATGATGCAGTTTTGTTACACAATTAAAATTTCTTAAGAGATAAAGCGCTTAGTGAGAAACAAAACAAATGAAAAAACCTGACAGACAAACACCCTCAAACCCACATACAGAGATAGAGATAATATACTGCTGGAATACATCAAGTTTGTTACAACCAGCTTCTTTATGTTAGTTAGAGCCCAAGGTATCATGAAAGGAGTAAAAACTGTATTTTGACTCTGTCCAGTAGTCCTTACTGCTGTGTTGGAAAGCTGACCAGGTAAGTTAGACAGGTGTGAAAGGCTTAGTCTTCTGAGTGCTGGGATCTGGCCCTGCTGTGTGCAAGGGATGAGGTAAAAACCTCAAGTAGAATGTTTGATTGAATTTAACTGTAGGGTTGAGTGTCCAGATTGCATTGTTACTCCCCTAGTCTTGATGACAAAAAGGAAACACACCTTATATATAAAATAATTTATTGCTAGTGTAATAGAAGCCTCTGCAGTCTAATCAAAGAATCATTATTAGTCCACATCCATTTACTGCAGGAAAAGCAGAGGAAATCAATACTGCATACAGAACTATATCCCAGTAATGAATAACATAAGTAAAACTGCTACAGACACACAGCACTAACTAGCCTCAATCCCTTTTCCTGGTGTTATCCTCACCACTCCTCACTCCTCTGAATACTAAAATAAAGAGCTCCACTCAGGTATTTGAGGGTAGGGATGATGTGCCCCTTTGCCCTGGAGGATATTAGGTTGATGGTTTTGGGGTTTTTTTCTTCTTTTTTTGCTTTCTTGTCCCAAAAATCATTTGTATTGTCATTGATAGAAAAGGGCAAGAGTTCAGGGTGAGAAAGACTCACCTTACTTCCTCCTTTTAAGACCCCTCCCCACAAAAAGGACCCCAGACTTAATTTAAGAAGTCAATCAATGCTTAATAGCTATTCAAACTAATTACCATAGGAAGGGGGGATGGGAGGGGCTGTCATTATGAATATGTATTTGTTTGAATAAATAGATTTTGTGATCACCTGTGATTTTGCAGTGCTGCCCAGCCCTGAATAAACACGCACTTTCTAACTTTAAATTGTTAGAGAGTCTTTAGTCCATCACAGCTGAGTATCAGTATTAGACCAATACTCTTAATTTGGTAAATCATTTCGTTTTCTTTGCCCCATCCAAGCAAGATGGGTTCCCCATGGGAGACACGTGGGATGGGTGGTTTAGGAGTGGCCACACATCATGGGACACAAGGGATTTCTTCTCAATTTGAGCACAGTTTAGCTGTTCCCAGTGTCTGTATAATATTCAGATTTTCCATAAGAATACACATTACCATGTGGTGGAAACTGCCTCTGAATCCAGCAATGAAAAGCATCGAGTTGCATTACAAGAATTAGCAAAAAAAAAAAAAGGCAGATGAATGGGGATAAGCAAGATCTAAATCTATAGCTGTATAGCACGCTGCTGAAATGTTTAATAACCCTGGCATGAGGTATTTTTTTAGCTGTGTTTGTATTTACTTAAGTAACTTGAAGTTAATCAGATTAATTTTTTAACTGCTAGTTGTCTTCCTTCAGATTGAATATATTTTTACATATCTAAAATATGTAGTAGCATAATAAACCAGCCCTAATCTGTGTATAAATTAGTTGATGAAGAAAAACTGTATCTAGAATATCTAATTAAGTGCAACAGCATTCATGTTTTAAACCCTGTGATTTAACTGAAGAAATAGCTGCCAACTCTTCCTCTTTAAAATCAGATGGTGCAGCAATATTTGAGGGGGGCAGAAACTGCTGTACCAGAAATCATCAGGTCGATGTTTGTGCTTAAATTCCAGCAAATGTAAACCAACAGTGATGGCTGTAATACAGATGGGGAACTGCATGTGCTTTGCTGCCTTTTAGTGATGTAGCAATGTCAGGTGCACTGGCAAAGGTCACTGAGTGTCAATTCATTTGTAGTGCACCAGGCTCATTCTAACAGGAATGGGAATTCCCAACAAATTAGGCCAAAATGTAGCCCAGATTTTAGAGGGAATGTGGTTCTGAACTCACTCATTGTTGAAATGACCTGATAATCCATATGGTTAATTTGCTTTTATTTGGTTCTTGTTATGTATTCTCTTGCCAGTGAGTATGCCTGTATCTGCCTTTAGAGGTGCACAGTATTTTGAATGTCCTGTGTCTTTGCAGAACTCCATTTATTTAGTGTGAGAAGTGATGGCTGGATGTTGTAAACCATTGCCTTAGCTGGAATAGCTTAAAGTAGAGGTGTACAAGGGATACAGCAGGGTGCCAGAGAGGTTTAGAGCTGTAGGAAGATTCTGAGAGATTCTAATTGTCTCTCAGCTGGCCAGGCTCAGGAGAGTGGGTTTATCACCAGGGAAATGGCACTTTTGTTTAGAGTCATTGTATCTGTTAAATAGTTCCCTCAGCACCATTAAACGTTGATTTGGTGATCTTTATAATGTAAAAATCCTGGAACTGATACATGGAGCATGGAGCAGTTTGCTGTGGCTTTGGATCTACTCCAGCAGTTAATTTTATTAATACACTTTGTGCATCTGTATTCTGAATGTTTTTCTTGTCAGGTGTGGGTGCATCCCTCAAAACCATGTAACAGCTGCTAGACTAATTTAAAGTTCAACATTTGAAACTAGGTAGGCAGTTGTGGGTTATTAAAATAGATACTGGAGACAGTGACTGAGTCTCAACAAAGATAGTTTGGAACGTCAGCAATTAGAATCTAATGCTGTCTCCTTGCACTGCTGAGATCATTGCTGAGATTTTGTCACGAGCTGACATGCTGGTAGCAAAAGTTTATAGCAGACAAGAGAGGCAGGAGTCTGCTCAGTGGAGTGGAAGCAAAAACATCTTGTCAGCTTACTTTAGAACAATTATTGGAGTTTTCCTGTATTTTTCTCAAACTTTTTGATTCCAGTAGCTGCGGCTTTTACACAGAACAGTTGTGTGCAATTACACCGTGGCACCATCCCATTAACCACCCAAGGCAGCCCTGCTCAGACAGAGAGCTAAATGCTGTATCTCAGCAGTGCTCCCTGTTTGCTGGCCAGGGGGCTGCAGCAGTGCTCCTTTGGAGTGCTGAGCCCATTCCATGGAGCCTGCATGCTGTTCTGAGCAGCACAGATCTCCTTGGTGTCCACATGCTCATCCTAATATCTATATCTGTGCCTAATTACTTCAGAGCAGAAAGCTTTCCCGTGGTTCCTTCTTTCTGCCCGCTGTGGGTACGTGGAAGATGTGGCTGGTGTGATCTCAGTGCCTTTGTCTCAAATGGAGAACTCTGCTTCTGAACTTCTTTCCCAGCAGAACAGCGAATGTTTTGCCCACCTTGACCCTACCTGCTCTCCTCCCTGCCAGCACAAAGTCAATTTTTTTTTGCTTTTGCAAGATTAGTAAGCCAATGATAGAGTATTGTGTTGTGTACATTCTCACCAGTTTCAAGTGTTCAGAATAATCTTCTGTGTGTTCTGCACCCTTTTGGAGGAACTCCAAGCTTGTCCTTTCACTTTGCTGGATCTGAAACATGAGCTAATAAGGCACCTTTCCCCAAATCCCCTTGCCCCCTCAAAAAACAACCACCAACCAAAACGCCAGCTAAATGAACAGCCTCCCCACCCAAACAACTCAATAACCTGAATTAAACTAAATTCAAGTCAGAATTGAACATGATTCTATATAACATGAACACTCTGTCTTTATTGACACAAAATTCAACTTAGGGTGGTAAATAAACCCATTTCCTCATGCTGTGTCACTGAGATTTGGGAGGTTCCATGGAAAGAATCATGCAAAGTAAGGCAGAGGGCTTTTGTATGTGAGCACTAGCTCCTCATTTTGACCTGGGGCTGAAATGGAATAGCCCCCATCTTGCAGGATTTTTTGCCCAGATACTCTACTGCTCTACAGATGTAGATGACTTTTTTTTTTTCTGGGAGGAGCTTTTCCTTGTGCTGTTGGAGCTGTTCAGTTAATCCCATTTCTGTTGCCTTCTGAATCTCTTGTTTTTGTTTTCTCCTTTTTTTAAACTGAGCTATCTATGCAGAGCACAGGTGGTACAATTAGCCTGGATGAGAATAAAGAAATCAGAAAGTTCCCCGTTTACTTAGTCAGCTTTAGGTTGTAACACCAACATTTCTAGTATTAGTTTAGAAAAGCAGGCATTCTGTCTTGTCTAATTTTGTTGGCCCCTTAGGAGGTTTGACTGTTACAAGAGTTGTGTGCAAGTTGTGTGCAAGCCCATCTTATTGCAAAGCCTTTCCTTATCACACTGTATTGTGGTCAGTTATGCACTGACCAGCAATAAATTCTGCTTTTGCCCAGCAATTAAACTTCATGTTGCTACCAGTTTTTAACTCTGATGTTGGTGTAATTTCTAAAACTGTTGAGTCCTCCTTTTAGAACCACTTTCTGCAGTATTTAATTTTACCTTCTTCATCATATTCAGATCAGCAGCATCTTAATTAATAAAATTGTCTCAGAGATGCTTCCTGTTGGGTCCTGTGGAAAGTCTGAATGACCAGTCAGGAGAGATGGGGCACAATTCCAGCATGAAAGGGCGTAGCCAAGCAAATGCTGGTTTTTGGAGCGTGCAGTGTACTGTATGTAAAATGGATCCCTCTTGGTTGTTGGTCAGATTGGACTAAGACTAGACTGCCCAATTTTCTTTGCCTTTTGCTGAGTTTTCTTCTGGCACGTGGTTGTAGAATCATTAGAGGAAAGCACAGGTTCATTCCAGCAGAAATGTGGCTGCACCTTGTGGTTATAGCAGGAGCCTGGCACGGTCTGTGGGGAGAAGAGACCAACTGGGAGATCTCTCCTTTCTTTAAGCACCCTTGAGGCACTTTTTCTATGCACTTCTTAACTCTAAGTATACAGATATTTTATTTTCGTGTACAATAGAATTCCCCTTTGGCTTGGAGTGCTGCTGCTGTTGGGCATTGGCCTGGGCAGGCTCTAGGCAGGCTTCTGCTGCTCAGCTCATTGCTAGGCGGAGCACGCCGGCCGCGATCGGAGCGGGCTGCCTGGGAGAGACCGCTCAACACAGGGAGAATTGATTTTTCACTTGAACCAAAAAGGTTACTGTAACCTTTCTGACGCAGTGGACTCACTCTGTCTACAGGCTTCTCTTAGGCTTACCTTTTTTCTAATTTCCAAGACTGAAGAACCTTTCTTACGCAGGGCTATGTAAGAAGCGGATGCCTGGGTCACAGGAATTACAGAAACTACTAACTCATCTTTCTTTTTAGGATTTTTTAATGCTCTTACCTCTTCTTCTAGGAGGTTCTTTAAATGGTATTACCAAGTATGAATTGTTTTCATGATCAATATTGCTTCTTTAATAGAATAGTTACAGTGCTGCTCAATCTGAAAGTATTTTCTTAAGCTTTCAGGTGAGATATATGATGGGTTTGTTGTATTTAAGCCAGTTGCCCATAGCTTCTACTGACCTTGTGTCGATTCCAGACTGATTTCTAATTGATTTAAAATTGTATATTAGAAATATTTGTAGTCCTTGATAGCAAATTTAAAAAAAAAGTACACAAAAAGCATAACAAATCTAAATGGGTTCTCCAGCCAGTGAAGACATCTTTATAGGAATGCATCAATAACTACTTCCAGTATTCTGCTGAGATTATTAATGTATTGAAATTGGACTTTAAAATAATTAGATATTTGTCTGGAAAGCACTAGGGGCTGGGAAGAAGAGCACTTCTATAAGCCTGAGGTTTTTACAGCATTCCCAATCTATTAGTTAGAAGATGCATTGCTAATTTTTTCAGTGGTGGAGGATTTATATCTTTCATTTAATTGCTCATACTTATATGGTCTTAAAACATGCAGGATTTCTTTCCAAAGTATGAAGGAAGAAAAATGGCAGTCTCCTGCAGTGATGGTAGTTATTAAATTGGAGAGACCAAAAGAAGGACTTTAACAAATGCAGGTGATGTTTGGTGACAGTCATTCATGCCTTTTAATGCAAGATAGCACAGCTGTGTAATGCTTTGAAAGCTTAAAAATGCATGATGATGTGAAATCTGATAAAAAAGTATTCTGAGGAGCAGTTAGAGCTGGAGTAATTCCTGTTTATGCTTTTGGAAGTTTAAAAACAAAGTAAAACATTAAGAAGAGTTAGTTACTTTGAAAGAAAATATGTGAAGGCATTTCCACTGGTTTGCTTTATTTTCTTTCCTCAGATGGTCATAGCTTATTTTTTTTTCCCTGAAACTTCCTGTTTCTCCTTTATGCAGCTGCAGGATTTGCAGAGGTGTGGTGCAATTAGCACTGTGTTTAGAGAGGTGGCATTTGTGGCTCTTGTGAGTCTCCAGCAGGGCCAGAGTGCCACAGGCTGCAGGCTCTGCCTCGGCCTCCCAAGCCTCTCATCTAGGCTTGACATTTCACATTTTCCAAGCAGGAAATTGCCAACTCATAACTATTGTATGGGAGGAAAAATCAAAGGGTTTTTCGATAGCACACGTGCCAAGGAGAGCAAAATTCAGCCCTTCTGCAGGGTGATGATAACTTTCCTCACGCCCCCACCTCTGAAATCATCTGGAAAACATTATTTGGCCAACGTGCCTTTGATAGAATTCATCACCACAAATGTTCTTGTCTGTCATGAACAAACCTAATAGTTTGTAAATTACAGCCTGGGAGAGAAGATTACTTTTGAAACATCTTTTCAAAGGAAAATTTCTTCCATTAAAAGATCTTTTTCTTATAAAGCAAACCTGCCTGCAAAAGAACTATTTCTTTTATCCCCATATTTGAAATAAAGTCAAAATATTTCGTGATGAGAATCAGCTCAGTGCATGACTTCACTGAAAATAGTTTTCATTTCCTCCTGTCCTTTTGCTGCCTGAGTGGGGGTTTCTTACTTGGTACTGGTGATGTGCTAGAGATTTTCTTTCATGTGTTTCACTCTGGGGACTGGGGGAATCTATTAAAGGAGGCCTTGCACTAAGACAAGCCCATTGGTAGGGATGGAGCATGAAGTAGCTGTTTGACAGAAGTCTTTAGCCAAGCGTTTTAGCTTTTTGAAATTGATTTATAATTTTTTAATAAGGATTTTTTCCTGAATAATTTCCAGTCTAGTTAGAACCCAGCATTTGAAATCCAGGTCTGATAGCTTGCTGTTGCTTACCAGTGCTTCAGGTATTTTAAACTTGCTTTGAGGTGTGGAAAGTTGTCTTAGAAATCTGCTGTTTTGTGAAATGTTTTGGCTGCCATATAAATCAAGAAACCAAGGTACAAAAGCCTGTATGACAGAACACCCACCTTCTTTCAGCAAGTTCCTGAGGATTTCAGAGAGTGTAAAGCCCTGGGAGCGCCTTGAGGACCTTCTGTCCTGGAGCTCCTTGTTTGAAGTGCAGGGATGGTTTGTGCTTGTGAGCTTCCCAGAGAATCCCAGTTCTCAGCTCTCAGCATTTTCCCCATTTCTGTCTGGTACCAGGGCTGGGTAAGTTCTTTAAATGATTCCCTCCTTTCATATTTTACCTTTTAAGTGCACGGGCCTGACTGTGCCCTGTGTCAGGAAACTTCCCACTTTGCCTCTTCATTTTGCAGTACCAGACTGCTAATGATTTTCTCATTTTCTGATTTTTTAACTGATTGTCACCTTTAGCCCAGCAGTGATCCCCCAGTCCAACTGCTGGAGCTCTTGGGGGCTGACCAGAAGTTAGAGCATGTTGTTTTAGGATTCCATGGGAAAGAACACAGAAACTCTGGATTTACAAGGTCTGCAGTCATCACTGTAGTTTGCTGCATTGTTCTTCAGGTATTTTAGAGGCTTGCTTTGTATGAAAGGACTTTCCTGTACATCTTTACTTCATAAATTGAAAGTATTGACGGATGGCTCAGTGACACATCAGGAGTTTGATGGGAGTCTGGTCATGAATGGTATTGCCAATTGAGCCTGAATTTAGCATGGGAATAAGGAATTGTACTTGACACAGTGATTAATTACTTCTGATAAAATTCAAAAATGCATTGTCAGTTTCTCTATATGTCCTCTTTGAAATGATGGATCCACAGTATTTTTCAGTGGTTATTAGATGATGTGTAGAAAGGGAAAGGAGTACATGTATGTGAATGTTGTGTGAAAAACGTCCTGAAGTAATTGATTGTGTAATTAACAATTACTAAATCATGCTAGTGAATGTTAATTGCATCATTTGCCAGAAAATAAATGGTGTTCCCAAAAGACATTCTTTAAGTTTAAGCTCAGAATAGCTAGAAAATAACTGCAGTAATCATCTGTGGTTTTGCTTTTTTTTTTAACGTAGTGTGATTAATTAAAAATATAATCAAATTCTTTAACTGACAGATAACTGATTAAAACAGAGGAAGTTATATGTAATAACTAGTTTCAAATCTTGACATCTATAATTCACAATTACTATTACATCAAATGCACTTGTTTCTGTTATTTTGGTGGGATTCTGGGGGGCAAATGTTTTAGTATTTCAAGATTCTAGAAAAAGAAGCAAATAAATAATTTTAAGTATTGTGCTCTGCATTAAAAATCTCACAAACCACAAATGGACATTTGCACCATCAGGACATGCCTTGCTATGTGAGTGATGAATGCTCTGAAAGAAATGTTCTCTGGGTATTTTTTTAACTAGGTCTCTAATTTTGGTCCTGCTGCTGTGAGTTTATGCATCTTATTTTAGCCCTGTATTCCCTAAGTCCAAATGGAGCATGCTGCAGAGATGTAATGTCTCAGGCATAGGGTTCTGATTTATTTGTGCACTCATGGCCAGAACACAGTATGGCAGGGAGGATATGAAAAGTAAGTTCCTTTATTTAAAACCTGTTAAAACTTGTTAGGAACAAAAGACAGCTTTTTGTTGGAGGACAGGACATTGCTAAGCAACTGGTGGCACAGCAGCGCTCTGAAATATTTATGTGACGTTAGCTTTATTCTTTGTGTGAGAGTTTTGTGGTTTTTAGCCAGCCTCTCCTACCCCAAAATCTGTATCATTTGTTCTGAATTCTGTACCTGAAGCTGCCTGCCAGTCAGGCCTGTTGGGAAGGTTTTCTGCCAAAGCCTTGTGTGGTGTAAGAGACTTTTTCTTCTTTCCAAGTCCATGGGGCTAGTACATAAATTCTGGCATGGTGGGTCTCAAAAGCAGGTTGGTGCTGTTTTGGAGGTGCAAATTAATAAACATGTCCAAACTAACAAAGCCAGTTGTAAGGTAGAGATTGTAACTGGCTTCACAAGGGTGTTTCTTGTATTGTTTCTATCATTTTTGTGCTCTAAATGAGTGGCTAAATGAGACAGCTGATTCCCCCCTTGGAGACCCCATCTCCTGGTACAAACAATCACACAGCTGGCCATGGGCTCTTGGAGTGCAATATTCAGAATTTGTGGGGATCCTCACAGGCAGTTGAGTGGGGACACAGTGAAAAGGGCATTAGAGAGCAGCAGTGTGGATTCTGAAATTCACCCTTTAAAATTCATCTGCATGCTTGCTGCTGAATGTTGTTCCTGCCTCTCAGAGAATGGGTGTGTGGCTACAGGATGAAGGGCCAGATTTGTTCTCAATCCCTTGACTTCAGTGGACGTGGCTCCTGATCTCCACTGGTGTATCTCCAGTGCAGATCTGGAGGTTATTCTGCTCCTGGAGTCAGATCCAGCCTGCTTCTGACATGGCATTTCAGATTCCTACACAGGCAAGAATTCTGTCTAAATATAGACATATTTGTTTCTCACTGCAGACAATGGTGATTCATGTGTGTGTTATGTAACTTTTGGGGGTTTTTTCTTCCTTTTATTTAGTAATGCAGTAATTCAAATGCCAGCAATGCCAAAACACCTAAAAATATATATTATTTTTTACTTTTTTTGACAAAAAATTTTCTCTAGAGTTTTTAATGGTTCATATGTTTTCGATTTTTTCAGTATTATTTGTTCATGGTATCTTCCCTTTTTCCTACTGAAGGATATACTTTAACTCTCACCCTGCAGAATTTCTACTGTTGCAGACATCTGGTTTTTTATAGCGCTGTGTTCATGTAGTTCCCTAATTCCTGATCATGTTGGGTTGATTCTAGAGGACAGAATAATACTAAGTGTGATTTCCCCCCCTGCCCTGTTAGGTTTTTAAACCTCTATGGCTTTTGAAGTATGGATGTCTGTGAGAGGCATGGGTGAAGGTGCTAACCCTGAATAAAGGTGTCAACAATATTAAATTTTAGGGCTCTCACTTTCAAAAGCTTACTCACAGAGTTCTCACGTTATTTCAGGACAACAGCTTGTGGAAGGTAAGAATTCCACAGCAAATCTGTCTAAGCAGGCATGGATTGAGGGGGCTGCCAAAACAAGACAACATGAAACTGGTGTATGTGCACTTCCTTCAGTCTGTTCTTAACTTTCAGGCTCACCAAACTCCCCAGAAGGAAATGAAAGAGGAAAATAATTGTGCAAAGAGGTAGATGTTGAATACTCTGGAAAAAGAAAAACAAAATAAAATAGTGAAGTAATTGGGTTATTACTTTATCAAAAAGAAAAATACCAGGCAAAGGGAAGCAGAAATTAATTTGGTTTTGGTGTAAATGTAGTGAGTGTCCAAAGGAAAACTGCAGAACAGAAAATAAATTCTGTACATGGAGGGAAATATGATGCAGTGGGGGTAAATGAAGCACTGGGAAATAAGGAAGTGAAGTTAAGGTGTTGAACCACTAAGGTGAAGTGTGGACAAAGTAAGAATTTGGAGAATAGGTGGCAGAACAACATCTGGCCAGGTTCTGACACAGCTGCTGAGCTGCAGAGTGACTGCAGGTACCTTGTGGCTCCTGTGATGAGTCTTCAGCAGCACGGGAGGGGAACGTGTTAAACTGAACTGAAACTTTAATTATGTTATAGGAGTGGCAGGAGGTCAATAATATTTGTGCTATGAACACTTGTGACAGATCAATTGTATAATGAAAGCAATTATAGCATCATTAGAAGCCTGATAACCCAATAACTTTGTGATAATTACTTCTCAGTTACAGGAAGTAATTTACCATAGGAGATGCTGAAATACTAGATATGAACACTAATAGCTGTAGTCACATCTGAGGCATATGTGCCCTTTAATAGCACGTTTGAATCCCGTTCATTTGAACATTGTAGGTTTTTGACAAGCAGGGCCTGTCTTTGGAAAGGAAGTTCTGCATATATATGGGTCTTTGGGTCCCTTAATAACTTGAGAAATGCTAATTTACTGTCCTTGAATAGCAAGATGTTGGGGCTGTTCTGATTTTCGATTTTGCTTTTTTTGTCAGATCAGCATGTGCACTAGAGAGGGGGGGATAGTGAATAAATGCTTGAGGGCAGAGGATTAGAGTGAGAGTCTGCTTTTCTGGGAGCAATTAGCAAGGGCACAAAGTCAACATGAAATTGTGCTACGTTTCAGTTCTGAAAAGTGGCTTACAGCTGTAACTAGCTGTGGAGATGCACCCTTCACTTCCATTTATTTAACCTGTGTAGCTGAACAAACGGATTCCTTGAACCTGTGCCTGTGGAGCAAATACTGGAGCAGAGTCACAGAGTGGTGTGGGCTGGGAGGGCCCTGTGAGGTGACACTGTTCCAGCCCCTGCCATGGCCAGGGACCCCTCTGCTCTCCCAGGCTGCTCCAAGCCTCACCCAGCCTGGCCTGGGACACTTCCACAGCTTCCCTGGGTAACCTCTGCCAGTGAATGTGGTATGATTCATTATTTATGGAGCTGTCCTGTTTGAATAAAGGCCAGCCATTACCTTTCCGAACAGTTTTTACTCCAGACTTTTGATGATCATAAGAAAAATTAATTTTTAGTTCTATGAGTTTATTGTTTTCTTCCCTAGCAAGTGTTTCTATCATGGTCTGATGGGAATTTATGTGGCTAGGGTGCTTGGAAAAAAAAGTAAGTGAAGAAGAATTTGCCAGCCTTATTTCTGAACCTGATGAGGGCAATCAGTGTGAGTGCAAATGGCTTCTTACTGCAAGTACTCTGCTGGCCCTTGGTCTCAGGATTGCACACAGGCTGTGTTTTTGCAAATGGTTGTTTTGGAGATGCTTAGAATGCTGACCACAGCTGCCTTCAAACTAGAGATTTTAAAGAAAAGTTTGATAGTAAAAGAGAAAAGTAATATTGGAGTTGGTAATAGCTTGAGGAATTGCAGAACTTTGACTTATGGGAGGTTTAATTCTGGGGGTTTTTTTGTCTTCTTGTAAATAAATTTCCCAGTCCTCAGGAGCTTGTTGGAGAGGAGTAGTTGCTGGGTGTCACTGATTCTGGCACATTGTGTGGAGTGTAATGCACAGGGGTGTTTAATTTCATCCCTCACTTTAGTGAGGAGCTTGAATCCATCTAAAATTTATCTCCTTGGCAACATGTGAATCCCCCTGTAAGTGGCATGTGTTGGCCTTCCCCTGGGGACAAGGTGCAGTTCTGTGCTGCTGCCCATGCTTTGGGGTGGTGCAGACTGCTCTGGCTGTATTTGTCCCTGCACATCCATGGCACACCCCACTTCTTGCTTTTTCCTCAGTCTCATCTCCGGATTTTACTGTTGTTTTCTCCCATTGGGTAGCTAGTCATAAAAAGCAAATTATTAAAAGCCTGTAGAGCCTGCAGGAACCCATTAAAAGCCTTGCTCCCCTGATGAGGATTTTCTGCTACAACTTTCAAATGAGATTTGTCACTTAATCAGTTTTTAATTCGATTAGCATGTGGTATGTGTTTTTTCATTTCAAGTTCTCAGTCAACATTTCAGGAAGTACCAGGTCTAATTTATCCACATAAAATTCTAACTACATCAAGCAATTTTCTTTTTAATATGAACTTTTAATCCCATCAAGTTGTTTCAGATGCTTTTCCTGTAAATACATCCTGGTTGGTATTAATTATGTTACCATACTTTAATTCTTTGTTTGTGAAAATGTAACTAGCTTGTAGTTTATTAGTGTGAACTATTCCATAGAATGGAAAAGTAATAAAGTTCAGATTTCTAGAAAAAATTCCTTTTCCAGTCTGTTTTCAAATTGATTGAGACTGGGGTTATGGGCATTTTGTTGGTTTCTTTTTTTTTTTTTGTTATTTTGCATTTGGCACCACTTCTTTACTATCTAATATCTGATATTTCTTCTGTTAGACTGTTAACGTGGGCACCTGAGATTCTGTCAGCTGAAGCTGGCACTAGCAGTGCAATGGTATATAGCATTAGCTCAAATACTTACCACAGTAATATGTTTGTGTGTTTTTATTTTGTTCCTAGTCCATCTTTCAGCCTGCCTTTTGAATGACTGCAGGCTAATTTACTGTATGCTCGGACTGCTGTTGGATTTCAAAGGACACCACAGCAGGGAAAACTGCTGCAAAAATAAAGCATTTATGTTTTGAATTAAATGAAAATGGTAGAAAATGTGAGGCTTTTAGATTAAGGATACATAATTAAGGCTGCCTGGAATTTTTTTATTCCTGTAGGTTCTGTATCCAGTATGTGTGTACAGTGACTAAGTTAACCACACGTCCTCTCCCCTCACAGGAACACCCTCTCCCCAGTGCTTCTAATCCTGAGGTCTCAGCCATTTCTTTGATTGGAATGAAGCAGCCACTACTACTTCTGAAATTATTTTTTTAAAAAACGACAGGAGTTTGTTTAGAAATGTTCTAAAGCATCAGTTCTATTCGATTTCTTCATCCTATTTGAAAATTCACTTCTTTTAAACATGGGTAAGTAGTGAGTTTTCTGCCTTCAAAACCCTTTTCCATTCCTTTTCTGTTCAAGAGAAGAAACAATGTGTGGGACTGAGTTAAGGCAGGACAAGCTGTGGAATGAGAGGCCAGGCATGCAGCTGAGGCAGAACCACAGAATGGGGTGTAGGCTCTAAAGCAGCCCCAGAAATCATTGTGTCTGATTCTGCACTCACATGCAAGCCAGTTTACAACGTTGCTCAGCAAAGTCACTGTTCAGCTTGGAGACTGATATTTATTTCGGTTTGTGGCTTCATTGTTTAATTTTTTGAAGTGGGATTTGCTATAAATAAAATTGTTAGGGGGCAAGAATTATGCTTTAGTCAGGGAAACCTGCCCGTTTTTTGGAACCGAAGAATTTACCATCCAGCTGTTGTCTCACTGCTCAGCCACAGCCTGAGAGAGCTGTGCTGTGCCATTTGCTGCCCTGACCAAGGGACAGCCAGCCCTTTGCTGGGAGCTCTCCTCCTCTTTCACCTGAAATCCAGATTTCTTACCAGAACACCTCATGCATTTTTCTCACTCTCATCTGGTTCACGTGGAGCTATTCCATCCAGTCACTATAGCAACCACCTTATTATGCTCCAGTGGATTTTTATTATATAAAGTGTACTGGTAAATACTTGAGCTGGTGTGTTTCAGGATCTAAAGTTAGGTGGTGCAATTTACGTAAGTGTTAAGGAATAGTTCTAGATGGTTTTTACTCACACTGCCCTCTGTTCAAACAATACTTCATGACTTTTAGGTAAAGGACTCCCAGTATCCTGCAGTTTTTACTGGAAGCTGATGGCTGGTTCAGAGGGGCCACTGTGAGAGATGTGCACCATCAGTTTGGACAACAGAAAGAAAATCTAGAAAATCTGGATGTGGAGGTGGAGGAGAATGACAGAACATCGTGTGACCAGCATTCTGTTCAAAGGCTTAAGGCCCTTGCCTTACAACTGCTTCTGTTGCTATGCTGTAATTAGTAGCTGGTAGCCAAAGGACCCTCTCAGACAAACTGATTCAGGGTAATTGAACAATGGACAATCTCAGTTTTTTAAATGTCACTTTATTACCACAATTAGGGTCGGTAGCAGCTGTATTTAACACTTCCAGAAATCAACTTTATTCAATGCAATGACTTTGTCTGGCTAATGTCAAGACAACAGTTTTGTTTATCTAGAGCAGATTACTAGTTAGAATTTCTTTCTGGTTCCAAGTCGTTTGCATGGGTGATCCAGTCTTGCATGTAGAAGTGGTGAATTTTTATTAGTAGCAGAACTCAGTTTGCCTTTACACTACTAAGTTTTGTTGCCATATCTGCAGTAAACTCTACAAAATCAAAATACCTATGGGGCAGAGGAAATGCTGCAGCTAATCCAAATGAAAACTCTTGGCTAAAATGGTTTGATCTTGCCAGTGCTTTTCAGATGGCAGCATGAGACTTCTTGCTTGGTTAACACTATCATATGTGCACAGAAATCTTGACCTAAGAGCTGGAGAATGAATTATTCAGAGCTGAGGAGAAGCAGCAAAGAAGAAAGTCCAGCCAGAGGTGAGTGAAAATGTGACCTATTAGGAAGGGCAGTCTGGGCAGGGGCTGTGTTCCTGTCCTGCTCTGTGGCCTTGGGGAGAATTTCACCTCCCTCATTTCTCCTACCTGCTACTCCTGGCTGTTTAACCCAGGCTCTCTCTGAGGCAAGCATCACTCTTGCCTCAGGAGCCCTGACCTTGGCTGAGGCTTTGGCATGTGGCTGCAAGGCAGGGAAGAGCCAGCACTGCCTGGAGCTGGCAGAGGCTGCCAGAGCAGCTGCAGCAGCAGTTTGCCCTCCATCCTGGCAGCAGTACATGTGCTTGCATAAGGCTGACATGGAAAGTGGAGGCCAGTTCTACTTGAGACTCAATGCACTTCCTAAAATTGTAATAATGTGTTTCTTTTAAAGTCACTCTGGCAGCCTGATGAAGCTCCATTTAGCTCTGGCCATCAGTTTGATGGTGGTTCTGAGCAACAGACTTGTTGATTGCTTCAAGAGGAGTGAAGCTGCAGTTGTGTTAGACTAGAATGATTTAGGGAATTGAAGTGCAGGGGGGCAGAATAGGATGCTGAGACATCACCTTTTCTGAGCTCCTGGCAGACTTTGGGGATTCACACCATTCTCTTTCTGCCATCTGGAGTTTTTTCATCCCTTCTTTTTTCATGTCATCTCTGTTAAAACTTTGAGCTCCTTGTGCACCTTTCTGTTGAGTCCTTTGCCCAGCACAGCTCTCCCATACTAACTTCTGTCAGTATTCTCCATATTCCACTGTCTCAGAAGAATGCAGCTGTTAAACACGTTGGGAATAAACTGGTTCGTACTTAGAGGATTTAGAAAATTTAGAGTTTCATTCAGAAAAACAACTAAAAATCTTATGCATGTTACATTCTTTAGAAATAGGGATTGGTAAAAACAGGGAATAAAAAAAAATAAAAAAATATAGGGAAAGGCAAGAGCCTTTGAGAAGCCATTAGCTAAAGCTTATTAAAATCTGTGTCATGTATGAAGCATGGCCAAACAAAGCAGATGCCACTCCTCTGAATATCTGTCTTCTGTGTGGAAAGCTACCTTTTAGCTGATGCTTTAACCCTGGCTCTTTGTGTATAAACTGTAGGCAAGCTGGGGTGTGGAACTCTTCTCCCCTCCTTTTGGGAGGGTAGCAAAGCACACCAGCCGTGTTGTGAGCCAAACTCTGTAACTCCTGCTGTGTTTGTGTTGTAGCTTTTGTTTGTGCAAATGTTTATGCACGTGTGAAGTCTCTTGAACTGCTTATTCTGGCCTTCACTCCAGGGAGAAGATAGAATAATCACTCATCATTTTAGGATTGAGAACACTGTGCATGAAAACACAAAAACTGGACTGGGAACAAAATCACCAAATTAGAAATCTGGTTCGTATGTTTGTCTGAGGAATCCCTGTAATTTTGTGAGAAGGCTAAAATCCTAATTTTCATTCAAAGCAGTTAGCTTAGCTCTTAATGGAGCAGCTGTGCATGTTTCTGTGGAGATGGGAACATGGGGAGAAGGCTGATTACTTTTATCTACTAATCTTATATTTGAATATGTAACATTCAAGTCAGATACAGGGATAAATTCAGAGTGCCTACAGTACACTAGTCCAATTCTTTCCATGTTCCCCACAGAAACAAGTTTCTTCTGCAGCAGTTTCTGCCATTTCTGTAGAACTATTATGCTGATACTTCTCCCAAGTGAAGAAAATTTATGGGTGTAATTTTTTCATACACACTTAATACCAAAATACCAATTTGTATTGCAGAATGAAGTCTTAGTACATTATTTTTGTGCATTGCTTCTTGGCAGCTGTGCCAGAAGATAACTTTATCTTAGCTGTCTGTCCATACAGTTAATGTTATTTTCAGTGTTTGGAAAATACAGCCAGAGAAATAAACAGGTAGAAAAAGGGCACTTTGTGTCCTAATAAGATGCTACTGACTTCAAATTTCATTTGTTTAAGGGTGTTTATTTGAATTAATCCTGGTACTTTAAAAAGATGAATGTATTGTGTGAGGAAGGAACTAGAAAAAAAAATCTAAACCAGAATATATTTCTGTGTTCAGCCACCTGTTACTATGGGGTGCTGTTTCTAAATCATTCCTCTTGTCCCTCTCTACTATCCACAGATCTGTTTTTGGAGTTTATTAGTGGGAAGGGAAGTTGGTGATTTTCCATTCCAAACTTTCTGCTGCGTTGGAGTGCGGGGGGTGGGACAGTTTGATTTCCATGTGGGTTTGGCCATTGCTGTAATTGGCATTGTCTGCAAACAGTTGTTTGGGAGAGAGCCACATTTTCATGTCACATGGAGAGAGGCCAGAGTGGCCTTAGAGAAGCTGTTTAGAATGAAAAAAAATGCCCATAGGGCACAAGAATTCTGCAAGGTGTCCGTGCTGCTCCTTCAGGCTTGCCAGCCTGCACTGTAGTTGCTTGTTTTCAGTTTGTGCCATCTATTCCAGGACCTAAACTGAGCTGATGCTGAATAAAACCACAGAACTCCTAGTTATGCTTACTGCCTTTTGGTTCTAGAAATTAATTTTTCAGTATCAGTATTCTTAAAATTACTTTTGGAGACTTCTAATACAATGCAGTTACACTTACATCATTTAGACTGTCACTGGTTGTTGCCTAGGAAGAGCTGATCCAGTTGCTCTCACAAAAGAATCTGTATTTGGCTTGGCTGGAATATGACGATTAGGACTTTGCATCCAAGTGGAAGTAGAAATTTTTAACTAAATTGTCCACTTACATATGAGGAGAATGTTGGCAGGGGAGATCAGGCTCTATTCTGCTTTGTGTGTGCTAATGTAATCTTCTCAGTGTAATCTTTTACCTTGCCTAAATAAACTTTTAAATGCATATTTCTCTCAAGGTGCTCATAGAAGTTTATGTTAGTCTGCAGTGAGCAGCAATTCCCAGAAAAATAATACCAGGAGAAGTCACTGAGAATTGTGTTGTCATAAAAGCTGGAATCACTTATTTCCCTTTACAATTTAAAACATTGCACAAGACTCTCCAGGGTAGAAATAACATCTCCAGCCGGCCTGATTTGTGTTACTAAAAGTAACAACACCAAAAAAATCGTTGCCTTCTGTAATTTAAAATGGAATGTGTACCTTATTACCAGAGTGGGAGGAGTGTGTTTCTCATGGCAGCGTCCATCAGGAGGAAATGAAAGAAAATAAGAAAACTCTTACCCAATCACAGAATATCCTGTGTACTAAATAAACATTTGGTGATGAAAATGAGAATTCAGTGAAAATTCACTTGAAATGGTTCAATTGAAAGGAGTTGTTATGAAGGGCACCTTTCCAAAATTAGTCTTTTACAATTCAGCAGCAGCTGAAACTTCCAGAGAGGTTTGATTGTGATGGTGGTGGTGGTGTTGTGCAAGGGTGACAAACCTTCAATTAATTTACCATCCTAATTGGTCTGAATTAATCCCCTGTGCAACTCCATTAGCTTCAGCTGACCCTGTGACATCATTAAAATGATAGAAAGGTATTGATATTTCCCTAATGCAGCCAAGAGTTTGTAAACAAGAGTTGTACTAATTCTTATATAATGGAGCTAAAAATCTTCATATACCTTACTTTCTGCTTTGTAAATACACTTTCTTAAATAAATCAGAGACTGTTTTACCCTGCAGCACTGGGTTTCTGTTGGTATCAAACTCACTCATTTGCAAAGAGGTGTTAAATGCAGTTTATGTAGATCAGGAGAAAAACATAGGCTCTTGAGCAGAGCTGAAAAACCTGTAATGTTTTAATGACAAACTAAAAAATGGGTGCATTGACCCGTTTGGAGCAGACAAAAATGTAAATCATGGTTTTTCCCAAATTAGAATGAGTTTTCTGTTTACCCATGGCTGCAAAGGTTGTACAAGGGTGAACTGTTTATGTAGAATTTGGGAAGGGTTTGGAAGATCTGATGTGCTCCCTGCTGAGAGCACATTCACTGCTGTCTGTCCTGTGCTGGATAGCAAGATTACCTGGTGCATGCTTGAATCTGAGCTTCCTTCCTTTCTGTATTATTTTTCTCTTCACGAAATACTCCTCCAGGAGGGTTGTATTTAATTTCTTAGTGGTCCTAAGTTATATTTGTGCCAGGATTGTTTGTTTGTTTGTTTGTTTTAAATTCTCTTTCCTTTAAAAAACTGGTTTACTGAATTGATAATTGAACTTTGATCAGTGCTGCTCATGCTGTGTACCTTGGAAACTGCTCCTTCTTTTCCAGGAATGCTGGGTGGGCTAGTGAGAGGTGCTGCTTTTAGGTAAGGCACTTTCCCTGTGTTTACTCTATTATAGCTGTTATAAAATACACTGCAGCAAAGTATTTTGGTGCTGTTGCTACTAGAATTAGTTTCTAAAACCAGCCACGTAATTTGCCATTGTTTTTTAAATTCATATTTTTTCCAAAAATGATCTGACATACGATAAACCTGAATCCTGTACTAAGGTTCTAAATAATGAATCTGCATCAGTGTCAGAGCTTCAGAAAAAATACTGAGTCACCTGAAAGATGTTTTAAGCCATGTTCATTGCACTGAGCATCCTTTTGGTTTGGTGATCAGGCTCCTGACATCATCCTTCAGGTCTGCCTGTCTTTGTAGGTATTTGCCTGGCACTGTGTCTGCTTACAGACCTGGAGCAAAGCAGACTCTTTTAAAGAGACCTGGGAAACAACTTTAGAAATGTGTGTTTCCAGAAGAACAGCAGAGTTGGGTATTATTTTCCTTGGCCTTGCAGACCTTGGTGCTAGCATAGCTGGGTAGGGTTGAATGCAGCAAAAGCAGCAGAAACAGTGAATGGGATTTTGCCTGAGGCAAGCAGTCTCTTTCCAGAGGGTCTGAGGGCATGCTGGGTCACTTCAGGTGATGATATCAGTGAAAACAGAGGTCAGTGGATCTCCACTAAGTGCTGTATAGAGGGTGTTTCTTTGAGCTGTCACAGCCTCAGACATTTCTTGTCCAGAATCTGTGAGTTAGCCATAAAACTGCTGGACTAATCCACTTCTGGGATGGGAATGGTTTTTTTTCTGTTTTCCCCCATCCAGAGATTGGATGGGTGGAGTACCTCACCCTAATCTTAGAACTGAAGGAGAAGTGCCAGGGATCAAGGCAAGGCTCCTGCTCTGGGTTTAACTCTGGGCTAATTCAGGTGAATCCTGAATGTCCTTATCTGCCCAGAGCAAGAAGGTAAACTGATTTAGGGCTTTGGATGTCAGGGATGTACCACCTCTGCTTGCCTGAAATGCAGGTTCTTCCTTGCCCCCTCCCCTCTGGAGGCAGCAGAACCAGCTATGTTTGCAGTAGCAGAGGGGTGCCTCTCACCTAAGACTTACTCCTTGTTCATTTTCTTCTTGCAGCTGAAGGAGGGTGTGAATGTTGTGTATGCTTGTCACAGCCCCATGCCTGGCTTGGCTGAAAATGTGCTCAGGGTGCTTCTGCAGCAGGGCTGGTCCTGCAGCCTGAGGTTTGTCTGTGTCCTTCCAGGGAATGTGCAGAGCCTTTTACTCTGAGCAAGCAAGAGTTTCTTGCTCAGTGTGCCCTAAAAATGGCAAGAGCAGCATAGCAGTCTGGGGTATTGAGGAGGGAAAGTCTGCTGGGAGGATTGCCCTTCATTAATTCTGCTTGCAATTGAGAGGGAGGAAACATTGAGTAAAGACCTGTCTTCCTTTCTTCCCCCTCTTAACTGCTTCTGTCCAAATAATGAAAAAGCAACTATTCTCTTGCTCTCTTTTTCACTTTTACTGTTGTTTGTAGGGAAAAAAAGAAAAAAAAGATGACTCAGTTCAGTATGAAGCCTACACAAATATTTCCATGAGATTTATCTGAGATTCTCCCTCCCCCCCTCAACTGGCAATGGAGAACATATTTGGTGGAAAATCAAGACTGCTGCTCCTTCTGCCAGTCTGTAAATGCTGTGTGACTGCTGGGCACAGATATTTATATTTCAGATAGATTTCTCTGAACACTTTGCTGGTGCAGACTGTTTCTTGGTTTCTTCCTGCCTATTGTAGGTGACATATTTGTCCCTATAAGCTGTGCTCCAGCCTCCTCTGATTTAATTTGTTTTTTTCTGTGAATGCTTGTTTTATTTATGGCAACAGAATCAAAGCCTCAGTGGCTGTTGCTGAATAAAGTTTTGTTGTACATGTAAAGAATGGAGAGCAAACTTTGCACAAAGTAAAAAAGAAGGGAATTGTTTTGTTGCATCATAAAGTCACCGGATAAGTCATTTTGGGAAGGATTTCCAGAGGGCTCTAGCCCAGCCTCTGGGACGTGAGCTGGAAGCACAATGCTGTGTTTGTTCTGGCTTTGGGGCTGGGGTGCTCACAGGGCAGGGTGGGCTCCCTTGCTGTTTACAGCTGCTCTCACTGGCACAGACTGGGGCTGGTAAAACCCACCTGCTGCCCTGGTTGGGAGCTGTTGTCCTGCTTTGCTTCTGGAAAGTTCACATCAATTTATGAGTGTGTCTTAGAAATTGTGTCAGTGAGCTGTCCCAGTTTGGAGACAGGGGAATATTTTACACTTGATCATTTTGTTCTGTGGCTAACAACATGAGGATGCAGGGGGGAAAGAGCTCCTCTAAATTGGTTTTGCAGCAGTATAGGGCTGGGAGGAGCTCTGACTACAGAGATGTGTGAAGACTCCAGAAAAAAGCAGCCTTTGAGAGGAGTGCAATGTGCAAGATGAAACTGTGGCTGAGTGCAGAGAATAGCTCAGACCAGCAGCCTGGCCAGCTTTGATTGGCATGGGTTTTAGGCATAAATGCATCCTTTGAAAGGGGAACTGACTCCAGAGGAGTTTTCATGACTACACTGGGCAGTTTATTTTCTGAGACTGTGGCAGAGACAGTACTAACACAAAACTCAGTTTTGTTGGTGGATACCTGTAACCATGGAACAGATTTAATTCCCAGATGAACTTCCATTTATGGATTCTGATGAGAAAGAAGAGCAGGTAAGCTGGAGGTAGTTCTGTGAAGCTGAGTTAGTTATTTCTGCCTGTCCCTTCTCAGTATTTCTGTGAGACCCATCAAGGTTTAAATCAATGGGCTCATACAAACAAGGCTTAAAGCATGCAAAGTTTCAAACCAGGTTCCTTCTGTTAACACTGAGCTGAATTCCTGTAGAAATTCCTGCCTTTGACTAGAAGTGAATTGTTAGTGATAACACTATCAGGGATACAATCTAATCAGTATGTAAAATGAGCAAGGCTGTGTTTCTCTCTCTGCTAGGTAGATCTGAGATGACCTGTTGATCCTAGAACTAATTTGCTTTGAAAGTATGCACAAAGCATCATTGTCATGGTTGGACATGTAGCTCATTAAAAAAAGCAAGGATTTCTTTCCCCAGCAGTGAAAGATGCCCCAAGAAGCTGGCAAGGTCGGGACAGTGGAGATGGTGAGCACAAAGTCACAGTACAGCCTGGGGCCGGGCTCTGAGTCACTGGGAGCACTCAGTCTGAGGAAGAGAATTGCCTGGTGTGATTCAGACAGGTAAGTGCTGCCCTGGGGTCATTCAGGGCCTGTGTGTGTTTCTGCAGCTCTGTGCAGCTGAAGGGGAGGAGGAGACATGCTATGGAAGTGGTTTACTGGAATAGAATAGCAAATGTATAAGTCTAGCATTGTTCTAGCTGAGCACTATGGGATCATCTCCTGATTGCATTTTGCTTTTATTGTGTTTTTCCTTTGTAGGAGTCTGAAACCCAACGTTGTCATAAATTCTTTCCCATTTTGACTTTGGAGTGAAAATTCTCCTTAGTTATCAACAGCAGCTGTGCCATTCTCTCCTTAGTTTTGTGCACAAGGAAGCACAGCACAGGAGCTGCTTTTCATTACAGTTCTCAAAGACATTGCAGTCTTGTCAAGACTTAAATTAGAGTTATCTTCTCAAAAAGCTGTGCTCTCTGGGTAGGAAATCCGTGCAGCATGTGAATTGCTCCAGGAGGAATTTATAATGACCATTTTTAGTTTATACTTATAACTGCATTAGATAGAGAACAATGTATTAGATGGGCATCCTGAATGTCATGTGGCTGTGTCACTCCATGCTGCTAGTTGGAATGTTCAAATCCTTTACAGAGAACTTTCGTGTTCTGAAGGAGCTATAGCCTCACTTTTGACTGCAGAGTAATGAGAATTACACTTATCTGGAGCAATAATTATTGTGGTATTTACCAGGTTGCAAAAGATTTGCAACAGGAAATTGAAATACAGTGAAATTCAAGACTCTCTTTTCCTTTTAGCTGGCAAGGCAACAAAGTCTAAAATTCCATTTTTTGCTGTTCCCCCTAGCTTGAACCTGAAGTTAATTTGGTCTCTTCAGAACAGATCTTACAGACCTGTGAGAGAGGCAGGTTGATAATACAGTTTATGATTTCCTGTGGTTCAGGTTGCAGTACCATGATGCTGCCCTTGTTGGTGCTCTCCTCAAGTGACCACAGCATGGGTCAGGTTGGTGTCATGGGCATGCTGAGCTGTAACAGCCACACTCACCATTCACAGGGCACAGAAGGGTGCAAGGCAGCTAGACATGCTGGCCATGTGTTTGCTGGACAGGGGCCTTGTCCCCTCCTGATACCATGGCATTGTTGGGTATCTGCTCTTATCAACTCTGATGCCAGTGGGGCTGAACTGAGCATAGCATATATCTTTGTATAATCATCTAAAGAGAATAAAAGGGATTTTTTCCCTACTAAATCCCTGGAATGCATTACATTAATGTATTATCTGCCCCATCAGGAGAGCCTGTAAATTGTGTCATACTTTGTCAAAACATTCTTCCTGTGATGATTCCTAATGGCACATGGTGTATTAGAGGTAACACATTTTAAAATGGCCATGGACCACCAGAATAATTTATAGTGTTTTTTTTCTTTAGAAAGAAGAGCAGACCTGCATACATCCTCTAGCACACAGAACTTCCACCAAAGTTCACAATGATATTGTATACTTTATATTGCAAAACCTATTTACGTGTTAATTGCACATTGTACCAGAGGTGAGTGGTGTAAAGCTGCCTTTGCTGCAGAATTGTTAAAACTGTTTCATAACAGTCATTTGAGCAGATACTGCATGGAAACTAAACCAAACATTATACCTAGGCTTATCCACTCTGTGTATGGTAGAGAGGAAAAGGAACAAGCTTTGGTTAACACCATTGCTAATTCGTGCAGCCATGCCATCACAGAACACTGGGAAGAGGAACCAGAGAGGTTTTCCTCTCCCCTCCTTTATCTGTTTCACTGTGGTGACACAGCTGAAAATCCCTGTGCTGTGACCAGTTCATTATCCTGCATGGAAAGAGCTGGGTGAATTCTGCTGACTTGCAGAGAGATGTTCCAGTGTCTACCCAGGTAAAGAGGTACTGAGGGAGCTTAGAGCAGAATTGCATCTTCTCTTGCAGTTTCTGTTTAAGCCATGTTCTGGAGAAACAGCACAGGGATGTGGGAAGCTTTGCTCAGAGCTCTGGGCAAAGGCAGATATTTTAGATATTTCCCCACAAACAAAACAACATATTTTGCAAACAACAGTATTGGTGCAGTTACTTGGAAACCTATCTGAGCACTAGGAATGTAGGTTTGAGGATTAAATCTTGGGATATCATAAAGGAATGGCATGGTTGAAAGAAGGTAAAGGAAGTTTACTCTGAAGGAATTGGAGGTTTTAGCAAGGAAGATCCACATAGCTACAGCAATGGCCAGAGGTTTCCCAGCAGAGCTGGCAGTGCAGTTCTTTCCCTGTGGATTTGCCCAGAAGGTCACAGATGAGCACCAGCTGTGCCAGTGCTTCTTATTTTCTAGTGTTCAGAGTAAAAGTTCTCATCTCCTACTGCAGTGTCTTCCAGCAGCCCTGTGATTGAAAGGTGTTGGAGAAATGCTATCATATGCTTTATACTGTAAGGGTATCCTCTGAGGATCTGCCTTTAAGCAGTCTTACCGTAAAAATCAGTTCAAAATTAACCAAAACCTGTTTTGTTTTTCTGAATGCAGTAGCATCATGTTCCCTGAGCCCTCCTTTTGTGCCTTGAACAGTGACTGTCTCTGCAGATTCCTAGACAGGCATTCTGTTCCTTTTGAAGATGGATGTGTTACTGTGTTTTATGAGTCTCATAAGCTGATCTTAAAACACTCTGTGTTCTTTATCTTTGACCACATTCTGACATCTAGTCTGCCAGTATTTATAGTCCTTTGTATTTCCTTTAGACAAACCTTCAGTTTTCCTAGAGATGACTTCTCAGTAGTTTAGCCACTGTTTAGCCACATCTGTTTTTTGCATGATGTTTATAAGGCTGGTTTGGTTTTGAAGGCAAACACTTAGCTTGAGCCTCCAAAGTAGTGCCTGTCTTTGTGCATAAAATGGTTTGGATTGGAAGGGACTTCATCCAGTGCCATGGGCAGGGACACTTCCCACCCAACCAGGCTGCTCCAGCACTTGGGCACTGCCAGGGGTGGGGCAGCTTCTCTGGGCACCTGTGCCACTGCCTCTCCACCCTCTCAGGGAACAATTTCTTATTAATAGCTAATCTAGATGGTCCCTCCTTCAGTTTAGTGCCTGATTCAGTTTAATCCCCCTTGTCCTGTCACTACCAGCCTTTGGGAAATGGCCCTCACCCCTCTCTTACTGAAAAGTACTTTCTGGTTTTGTGTGCACTGTGAGAATTTAATGGAAGTGTGTTAGAATCAAAGCAGAGAGCTTTGATGTTTTGATAAGAGTCCAGTGCAGCATGGTATTTACAGCATGCTAACAGAACAGAGAAGATAAATAAAGGGGATTAAATCCAGGCTGGTATTTGCCTCAGTAAAGACAATCTACATCATTCAAGCCCCACACAATTAATGTACCACTGCATTCCATTGTAGCTAAAAGAAATGAAGAATGAAACTTCTTGATCCACATCCATTCCTGATCTCCCTAGCAGGCCTGCTGAAGATTACAGGACTAATTCTCTACTGAGATAAAATTAATGTTGTGTGGAGCTATTGGCCTTTTGGTGTAAAAGCACTGAACATAACAGGGCTAGGATATGGTGGCTACAGTCATGGCTTTTTTAATGTTTGGTTAGGCCTGTAATCAGTACTGAAAAAACCCAGAAATTATGTTTCTGGGATTTTAGTGAAGGATGACTGGGAAAAATCCCACATGTAGCCTCTCAGCAGCTCAGCTTGCAGAAGAGTATTGTTGTATACAGTAAGGAATTGAAGAGTTAAAATCAAAAGCTATGGCATCTTTGGAGAGAATATGAATTTTTTTAATGACTTGGCAGGACAGTCATCTACTACAGGTGCTTTACTTGAAGGTAATTTTGAAAAGTGCTTGAATGTTTAAGTGAAAATTGGACTTTCCTCACAATCTGTAATGGGATGGGTTAAAAGTCCAGTGGCTGAAAATCCATGCAGAGGCTCTGTTCATGTAATTTGAATGAATACATGGCAGCATTAATAAATGAATTCAGTTCATTGTGAATGCTCATTTTGCTTGGCCTGCATGAAAGTTTGGCAAAAAGAACATTTAAAAGTACATTCAGTACAAAGCTGACTAAGAACACCACAGAACAGTGTTTAGTCTTCCACTGTAAATTATCTTTTTTATGAGTTGTGGCTAATGACAGCACTGCTTTGCATCTTCTTTGGAGCTGTTCAGTATTGTGATTTGCAGGTAATCTTACTTGTCATCATTTATTTTTTACTGCTAGAAATAGATCTAGTTTGGAGCACATTCTCAGGTTCCCTGGTGCTCTCAAGCAATGTGAGTGCAGTAGTTTGAGAATTTGTTTTTGAAGTACTTCTCCCTCACCTGAGTTAGGTGTTCCTACCATAATAAAAGATATTTTTGAACTAGCAGCACTGTTTGCCAAATCCGTTTTGTCATTTGGCTGATGCATTTTAAACTTCTATTTAAGCTATTATTGAGTGTGGAAATGGTGTGGAAAATCAGTGTAAAACAAATTTGCAACACTATTTTTCACATGTATTAGTTTTTATTTTCATGCTATTTTTATGTTCCTTAGCATTAGATGGCAGTGTTTTCCAAGCTTACCTTTCACAAGCAAGTCTGAGAATTTGAAAGCTGGAATTGAGATGCAATCAAGCAATGGAGGCTTTAGTGTATTTACTGTAAGATAATTTAATTAAAGTGTGGCATTGTGAATTGGAAAGATACTGACCACTATCAGTTGGAAACAGAGAGAGTTTTGCCAGGGATGCTGTTAGAGTTGTAGGTTAATACAGCATCCCTTGGATACCCCAGACTGTGCACCTCTCTAACAGAGCACAGAAATGGGATTTCCCATCCTGTACTTGGGGCAGGTGTGGCTGACACTGAACCAGTGAATAGCTCAGCTGTGCTTTTACCTGACTCACCTGGGGGGTTTTTCTTTGGTTGTGTGTGAGATGCTTTATTCTGTTTTTCTGGATTTTGGTGGGGTTTTTTTTGGTTTGTTTTTGGAGGGCTTTTTTGGAGAGTTATTGATTTTTTTCCTTGCAGTCTGTAGGGTTCCTAGAGCAGCTTTGCTGCTTTCAAGTGAAGCTCACCTGTGCTGTCTTTAAAATAATTTGCCTGTCAGCCATTGAGTTGAAGGGAAGTTGGTAAGATTTGGATGTGTCCTCATGTATGGATGATGCCATCAGTATCTTAGCAAGTAGAACTCTGGTGAATGTGGAAAAATAACTTTGGGGATAATAATGTTAGTGTGTGGCTTAAATATTTAATAGGAATAATTTGAATGCTAATGGAAATTCAAGTATGACTGTTTTAAGAACATTCAATAAACATGAAAAAAACATCAGTTGATATTTTTTCATTTTATTGTCTAAAATATTCAAAACCAGAACAGGAAGAATTTTTTTTTAACAAAACCCCAGCTTTACTATTCTGATTATGATTTTATATAAATTTTCCTCCTCTTTTGAGATATCCTTTTACTTTCTGATTTAAGTAATGAGAAAGAGAACACTTGTTTTCTCTAGTGGCATATGTTGCAAATACCTAGAAAAGAGTGCAGAATTATTGTTGTCCTTTTTTTTTGACTCAGTAAGCATCTGCATCAGGGCTAGTAGCCATTAATTCTGATTGTCTTTTGAGTTTAATTGACTTTCTTTGTTTCAGGATGTCTGTCCCCTTGCATGGGAAAGAACTCAACAGTCTTGTCACTTGCTTCTGTAATTTATATTAATTAGCTTCTCCTTTCCCCTCAGACTCCAGTTTGCACAAAGAATTAACTTTCAGCACAAGTAGAGATGATTGTAATCCTTGTTGTACTGAATATTAAAAAAATTGATCATTGTCTGGGGTATCAGAGGCCTCTGAGTGCATTTGTCATGAGTCTGATGGCTCTAATACAGCAGCTATCCAGAGTAACAGAGTAATGTTAAAATTCTCTTTTTTAATACATGCATGTATTTAATACCTGCTGGGGCACGTTTCAGGTGTATCACACAAGCTGGTTTATGTGACACACCTCTCTTCCTGCAGCCTCCTCTGGGTGTGCCTGGGTTATTTATTTACTCTGTGCCCTGGGCAGCAGAAAATCTCAAATTACACCCAAGTACTGGGAATTATTCTGTAATTCAAGAAAGTCTTGCACTGCCCTAGCTCACCTCATGAGTTGGTGTTACTACTTGGCAGTTAGGTACAGAGTAAGGTGGGAGGAAATAATGTTTAATGTAAGCTGCTGTCTTGTAAGTACGTGAGTATCTGTAATAGCTAATGCCAATACAAAAAAATGCCCAAGATAGACAGCAAACCCAAATGCTTTGGAGAGTTTCTCCTAGTTGGAGTAGACTAGAGGCATTTTCTGACATGCCTGTAATATCCTGAGGAAATAAAGCATCAGCAGTCAATCCTTCACCTCAAAGAAAACAGTCTGGAGCTGTATCTTTGAAATAAATACAAATTTGTATTAAATTTCTCTTAAGGCTAAATGACTAATCAGAAAACTTGGATGCAGATCTCCACTTTCCTAAAATCTAGATGTGTTTGACATTTGGTGGGTGATTCTATCTCACCTGGGATGTGGAAAGTCAGCTGTGGGGTTTTTGTTAATACAATATTCTGTTGTCCTTCAGGTTGTGATTTGAGTGACAATGCTGTCATTAATTTTAATAATTGGTGCACCCAGAGCTTTATGCTGTTAGTGATACTTCATTTGCATAACATTAACTGGAAGATCACAACATCTCAGTGGAAAGAACCATGTCCTTAATGGTCTTAGGATTTCTTGGCAGCATCCAGCTGTACCAAAATGTTCTTTTAGATGAAACCATTAATCTCCCCCTCAGCCCTTGTTTGTGTTTTTCTCTCAGGGCTTGGTTTCTTACAGGTAAGAACTATCATTGGGGCAGAGTAAAAATCTTTATAATCTATATGTATATGTGGATATTTATATTTATATGATATATTTGATATATTGGTGCGTTCAGGAAACAGTTTTCACGTGTGCTGGACAAGATTTGATCTTCTCCTTTCTTATGCATGACCCTGAAAAGCAGGTTTGTTGGTTTATTTTGGACATGTTTTGGGTGACCTAAACCCAGGACCTGCACTAACAGCCAGTATTGTAGTCAACATGGGGTTACAGATTTCCAAAAAATAAAGTAAAAAGCAGGCTTAGAAACAAATTCAAGAGATTTCATTCTGTTTGCTTGCTAATAGTCTTAAAATCTAAGCTTTCTATGCAGTAAATGAGTGACTCTTACTCAGAAAGTATATGAATATCATCTTGAAACAGAGCTGTTCATGTTGTTTTTCCCCTGCTTCTTGTCCATGATGCTGTATTCTCAGACATGGGGTTGAAGGACAACTGAGAGTCTGATGGGTTTGTGCGGATTTTTTTTCATTTTTGATTGGTTGTTTTTTTGGGTTGGTTTTTTTTTTGTGTGTGTGTGTGAAGATAACTGTTGCATCAACATCAAAAAGTTCATCCATTTCTTTCACTGTAAATGAGTTTTTTTCCAAAGTCCAGCACAGAGAGTTCCTGGTGGAAAAGCAAGGCAAGTGCAGCAGCTGCAAAGAGAAAGGCTCACAGCCTGGGCTGTGCTGCTGCAGCAGTGTGTGTGGTAAGGATGACTGCCAGAATATCTGCCCAAATGGTGTGAGATCTCTAATGCTCATATGGGGTATGAATCATCTTTGGGAAGACATGGCAGCACGAGGCATCCTTAGATCTTATCCTCTGGGTTTGTGTGCCTGTGGTAGTGCTGGCTGCATCATGTAATCTTTGCTAAAAGTAAACCAGAATTGCAGGAATCTCGTGTATCTTAGTTGTCAAAATGCTTTAAAAATAGACGGTGGAACTATTAAATAGTATAGGTCAGGATAAATATTTATATTTGTTATGTAATTGGTTATATTATAGTTTGGGTGCTGTTCTGCCTTATGGGGAGCAAATCCTCAGCTTAGCAGCTTGACTCACATTTGTCCTTCCCCGTTCCTCCTGTGTGAGCTCAGCCTCCTGAACACCAAGTGCTCACATTCCCAGCTGCTTCTCTGAGCAGGGCATTCCAGCACTGCCCTGATGTTTGTGTCCAGCAGCTTACCCTGCTCCCTGCACACACTCCCAGCAGCCTGATGGCTCCATAAGGTGCACCAATATTCAGGCACAAAACTCAGCTCAGAGGTGCTCTGCAGCCCTGCCCTGGCCCCTCCCAGAGCCAGGTTTTCACAGCAGATATTGTGGCTTCAGAGCAAAGAACTTGGATAGAACGTGTTCCATGGAGGGCATCATAGCTTTCTTCTTGACTTTTCCTCATCAAAATTTTCCTTCCCTTTAAGAAACTCACATTCCCGTGAATCCCTTGTGCCTAAGAAAATTGCAAGATACACCCAAGGAAGTAAGAAAGGTTATTTAGGAAAATTATCCAATGCATTTTTTGTGAAGTCCGTGGAAAGGTGTTTTATGATTGTGTGGTCCTTAACTGCAGAGCTTAACAAAAAGCCATTTCTACCTCAGGCTGTGGCCTGAATAAAGAATACTTCTTTAAAGGATAATACAACTTTTTAGGGAGTTTCAAATATACTGCGGCATTTCTTATCAACAGGGGCAGAATAATAGTTCTAAATTAAAAAATGAACTGCCATGTGTGGTTAAAACCTTCTCATTGTAGATGTTTTGAATCTGATCTTATATTGTCTGGGGTTTTTTTTGTACTTGGAACCTGGCATGGAAAAATATTTAGGGACCTTCTTGTGGCCATAGTTAATGACATGTTCTATGTGAAAAATGTCAGATATATTTTTACTATAGTTCTATTATGTCTAAGCAGTGTCTACAGCTGTGGGCCTGGAGCCTCTACTGAAGATATCAGTGTGTTTCAACCTTCACTAGAACTTGCTCTGCTGCTCTGGCATTTGAAATTTTTCACTTACTAAAAGCATTAGAACTCACCCTAAAACTTACTAACTTTCTTCTACTTAAATGTCTACTTTATGTGTGAGTGGCTTAATGTACTTCAGTCCACCCAAAGGCTTTAATTCAATCCCTGCACTCTGATTTCTCTCTGGATTCTTCAGAGAGACCCCAGACTCACTGTCTCCAACAGGTCTCTTTGTGGGATTCCAGCAGTTTTCAGTCTGGGTCAGGTTCCCTCTCTCCTGAGTCTGAGCTACAGATGATGCTGCCCAGTCCAGTTTCTGTTTTGTCAGGCTTTTTAACTTTGTGTAATTGTTGAGGTGATTTCTCTGAAAAGCAATGAATCCATTCTCTGAATACATACCAGGTTTAGCTAACACTTACAAAGTATGTATTTTTCTTAATATGATATAGTTAAAAGTCCATTCCCCATAAAAGAATACATGCCTCTTTTTTCAGTTTGAGAAGTAAGTAGTTAAATTATCTAGATAGTTTTTAAATCAGTTGTCACACACTTTAGCACACACATTCAATCCTTCCTTTCTCTATTCCTTCTTTTTTTGTAATGGAAATATATTGTTTGCTGTATACAGATGATTTTTATGTGTTGTTTATTAAGTGTGCAATAGAAATTCTGAAAGAAATATAGTGCTAGGGTACATTAACTTGGAGCAATCTAAATTCTCTATAAGTAGTTTTGGTGAAATAAAATGATGTTTTTATTAAAAGGAAAAGGATTGCTCTGTGGTGTTTAAATGATGGTTATATACTACTGAAGACTTATTTATGTTTATGTGCCTGTGCACCTTTTGTGTTTGTCACAATTTTGCTATACTGTAGAATAACTGAAAAGCATAGGTTATGCTGCACTGTAGTATATCTGCAATAGAGTACATGAGCAGGGTAGATAATTTTGAAGTATCTTAAGCAGTTATTTTACTCTATTTTGGTACGTTTTAAGAAAGGAATAATGTTCCTGGACATCTGATATAAGCAAAAGGCTGTGGTATGTTAAAAAAGACTGCTTCCCTTGGAAGGACTTTCAGATCTGCCCAGATTTCCTTGCTGCTGCAGCACCTCAGGTGCTGGGGAGTGGGAAGCTTTCTTACTGCCTTTGAAAATGGGAGTTTCTGGGCACCTCTGATGATGACTTCTGTCTTACCATGAGGCAATCAAAGAATATGGCATTTGGTAATACTTCTAATGGCTTATGAATATGGAAATCTGTATGAGTTTCCTGTTAGATAAATGAGGACAAAATTATTTATCACTTGTGTTCCTAAAACTACCCTTGAGATACCTTTTGTATCAGATGTAGATATGCAATTCTAGCAATATCAGTAATGAGGCATTTAGAAAAAAACCAATTTCCCTGTTACTGTGCTACTGCATTATTTTTAATGCTGCACAGAAGTTTTTGGAGATGAGAGCCAAGTACAATTTTAGGGATAAAGATGAATGACTTCCTACAAGCAGGCCTGATTTTTCATTAAAGCTTAGGTAGGTATAATGATGCTGGGTGAGTGGCAACACAGAATTTTGTCAAAGACATTGCAAGAAACCAAGGGATAAGATTTTGCAGTGCATAAAAAATATAATAAAAAAACCTCACAGTAATGAAATACAGTAGAGTAACAAAAATATAAATGAAAGGTATTGCAACTAAGGCAAAGGGATGTAAATTTGAGGAGGAGGTTGTGTTAAACGTCTTTTCAACTGTTTAAAAATACCGAGAAAAAAAGTTTGAAAATTGCAAGCCTCTGTTAATTTTTTTTAGTATTTTGTCCACTTGTTGAACCCTCAGACAATTTCAGAAGACCATTTATCAGTGACATTTAATAGACTCTGCTTTATCCAGCAGAGGTAAATCCTCCAGTGTTAGACTCTCAGTGAAGCCTCATTTCATGGTCCTTTCCAGCTTTTCCTAACATGGAAATAAAAATGTGATTACTGTCTTTATTCTGGTACATCCCGTTCGTTCAAACAAAATGTCATAAAATAGTTCATAAACTGCCTTTTGATATGTAGCTTGTCGTGCCTGTGAAGTGCTAATTATTTCCCCTAATGATATGATTTAATGGTTAAATGTTTCAGTATTAATCTTCTGCCATAAGAAGATTCCTTGCCTCCACTCAGGGCTCTCAGATGACTTCTACAAATTAAAACAAAGAAATCATTCACATGGGGTATCAACAGAAGCAGCTGTCACTGACTTTTCATTTGCATCTTTTAATAGCAAAGCTGATTTCCTTATCAGACATCATCTTTCATGTGCATGAAATCCTAGTATCTCCAGTTCCCAAGTAGTTCTAGAGTCAAATAACAAGAATTTTAGCAGCTATGAACTCTTGGAGGACTGAGACAGTTAATTAAGGTGTCTTGATTCTGGTTGTCTGAGAACTTCCTCAGCAGCTCAGGCTGAGCTGGGCAGAGCAGAGGGGCCAGTGTAGATTTATTCCTTAGCTGTGTAGCATACAGCAGATAAAAATCCACATAAGAGAAGCAATTTCCCCAGCTGTCATCAGTTTCAGCAGGAAAGCTAAAAGCTGGATGAAAATACAGACTATGTTTTTCCTTTGGATGTTTTTTTTAAAAAATTTATCACTGAGTCACAGTGAAGAGACAAAGGACAAACAGCAAACATACAGTGGAGCTGCTTGTTTATGAATCTTGCACCCCCCTAAGCACTCAATACACTAATTGTGTAATGAATAAGTCTATGTTTCCAAAGAAATGAAATGAAACAACCTGGATTAGGTTCATTTTTTTCTTCCTTCTGGGAATGTTTCTCTGATAGAGTCTGCAAGGAGTGCTTGACACTAAAAGGATTCCTCAGAGTTACTAGGATATGCATATATGTATACACAAATACTTTATATATATATATACACACACAGTTTCTCTTTCCCCTGTAGTTTCTCAAGTCTGAACATAGAATTTTGTGAATGTGGCAGGAGGTTTATGGAAAATGTTAAAAAAATCAGTATATGAAAAATGATCGATCACTACAAAAATACATAGAGCAACTTGCCTGGCACTGGAGGTTTTTAATATGTTCTTTATTTCAAAATTTTTCATCCTTCAGCATGGAGTCAGTAAACAGGACTATTGTGGGAGTACAGCCTGAAAGGATGTTTGAATAATCTCTTAACAATAAGACTGTGCGTGAGGATCCCAATGTACTTAGGTATTCAGCTTGAATAGATTGATTGGAAACACAAGTGTCAATCAGCTTCCAGACTAAAACCTATTTGTGTAAATCCTTATCAAGAAATAAGAAACGATGTCATTATGAAAGGCTGTTGAATTTTGGAGGATTTGGAGAGATTTATTTAGTGCTCTTCCCTTAAGCCTCTCTAGTGTGAAACCAGGCTGCTTGCTCTGGAGTGCTGCTGCAGATCTGATCCTTTCTGCCAGGGTAGTTAGGAGCCTTTCCAATGAGGACATGAGTTGGAAAATGCTGGTGCATTTTCTCTGGGCTGCATTTGGGTTTTGGTCTGAGTGTGCTGCACACATGGCACAGCAGAGGACCGTGGTCAGGACTTTTCTATGGGAATGTCAGCTGGTTTCTGCTCCCTCACAGGTGTTGGGTTTTCCTCTGCACTGTGAAGGGAACAGCCTCAGAGTCTTCTGTAATTTTGGTAAAAGTATGTATTTCCAGTGCTCCAACTGGGCTTGAGGTGGGAGGGTGAGAATTAAATGTGTCCTCACCTTGTACTTTTAATTGTAAAATAAAGACCCGCACTCAAGTTAATGATTATCGAAACTGCGTGCTTTTTGGCATTCCCAAACTTCCTAAACTCAGACTTGGTGGTGTCTGGCAATTGCTTGCTTGCAATCTGTTAAGCCCTGTGGTTGATCAGAATTTCAAGTTCATTGTTGATGTGAACATAATTTTCGATTTTGTTGTTGATTACTGCAGTGAAACCTCCTCAGTACATTGCATCTGTTCTTCAGATCTTAGTGTTGATAGGCAGTCCATCTATATTCTCACAGTGTTGGAAGTAAATTTCTGGTTCTTTGATCAGAGGGATTTGAAATTCATTGATAATAGTCTTTGAAGAACAGAGAACGAATAGGAATTCTGAATTTTGAAGTCTGTCTTAATAGAGATTTTTCTGTAATCCGAGTGACATTGAGAGAAAAAAGCTCTGGGGTCTGGGAATGGGACAGCCTTTGTGAAGATTTAAAAATTTATAATAATCTCTAGGGAAAGTATTTTCTGCCACCTTTTACTTTTCGTTTGTTGTAATTCTCATCACTTTAAGCTCCTGTTTTTAGCAGCAGTCTATTGAGTTTGGAAACTTTTGGTATGCACAGTTATGGAACGGATGCTCCATCCAGTCATCCATCTTTCTGTAAGATACAGAAGCTTCATCCCTTCCAACACCTGCCATTCATAAAAGTCAAGGGGAGATGGATGCCTCACTGGATATTCTAGTTTGGTACCCAAAGCTAACCAGGGGAAGTGGGTACTGCCCATCCTTCTCCTTAGAGACATACTCAGAGAAATACTGCATTGTCTGCAGTGCTTATTGTGTCAAGCTACACTGGTTTCCAGAATCCACATTTCATGGCCAGTAAGACTCCATTTCTCCCCATGACTCACATCCTAATGGCATGGAAAAAAAACTGGTGAGGCAAAGCTTCCAGGGATGCAGTGAGAGCTTTCAGTCAGACTGCAGCAGCAGAAGGGAGCTTAACAAGAGACTCTGTGTTTGGCTTTTTGCTCTTCTTGGTGGCTCTTGTTTCCAGAGCTGACAAACCCAAAGTTGTGAGCGTTAGGATGGAGCAGCAAGCAGGACAGCTGCTGGGTTTCACTCTGAAGTGGTTTCAGTCGCTCATTTATAATGCAATTATTTGAGGGTTTCTCACATGGCACAGTGGGGGAGAGCTCTGTTGGTGGAAGAGAGGAGGAATCTGTATTCAGGGGATCTGCCTCTGCCTGTCCTGTGCTGAACTGCAGTGTGGGTGGGCAAAAAATATCTGTAACCCTGTGCTTTGAACCCGTGCCTTGGTGCCCTCAGAGAGCTGCTGAAAGCTGCTGCTGGGTAGGTTAAGAAATTAGGTGGTTGCTCAGTGCTTGCAGTTTACATATCCAAGATAGAACAGTTCATTATTATTCAGCTGGTGAAATAACCCATTTTTCTCTCCCACATGAATTCTGTGAAATTTTCAAATGCAAAGTTGATTTGTTGCTCTATATGATTGATTTTTCAGGCTCTTGTGCAAAGAAATGTTTCGGTATCTGTTGAGTATTAATTAAACACTACCTTTCTGTGTTTCCAAGAGTGTTTAAAATGGTATCCTCTGGAGAATGTTTTTATGTGGAAACAGCCAGGATTTCTGACCATAAGTGAATCAGAAGATTTAAGGCAGAGCTGTGAAAATGCTGGAGAGCAGATCAGGTTTTGGTTGGTGACACTACAGCTGCTGGCTGTGAACAGACACAGCAAAAAGGTCACTTGCTTGGGCAGTCCTCAGGTCCTTGCATTGCTGGTGAACCTTAGTTTGGGTCCTTCAGGCTTCCAGTGACACATTTGCCTTGCTGCCTTTCCTTCCAGTCAAAGGCTCCCAAAAATGAGTGTTTGGCATTTGCATGGAAACCACATACAGTTTAATTCATTGCATTCTAAAAAATAATTCCTGTTTCAAAGCGATTTTTGTTCTACTTTGCTGAAGCTTCTGCTGCATCTTCATTTCTGTTTTTTAAAATGTTGGAATGAAATTTAATTTTCAAAAAGCAGTTTGTTATAAACTTGAGTGGTTGAGCAGGTGTGTGAAAAGAACTCACAGCCCAACAGAAAGGTTACTGCTTTGTTTCTAGTTGGAAAATCCTATCTGATTAACCCAGTATTTACAGATAGCAACACCTACCTAAGAATGCCTTTTTCATAAAAGTCTTTTAATAACAGTTTTTTTAACAAACACTTTACTGAGCTCTAAGCAGTATTTGCCTTCCTTGCAGCAATAATGATGGTTGACTTTCTGGGAAGTGGAAAGGTTGATAAACCAAGGACACAAGTAGAGGGAGATAGTTGAGAACAAGGATTTCAGTTTAGTGAAGAGGAAGCTGGAAATGCTTTTCTGCTTCTGTTCATCTTCCCCTTTAGGTAGGTCATTATCCTTTTTCAGCCTATTGGATTTCAGCTGAAAATCTTCAGTGAGAAATCATCCTACCTATCTTCAGACATTCAGAGGAGGTGAGCTCATCATACATAGAAATAGGTGTTTCCTGAGGGCTGAGCAAAATGAGACGAATCACAGCTCTGAGAGATGTTTTCCTCCTGTCAGATTACTTTGAATAGCTAAAAAGATTATTAGGGGTTGTCATCCTGCTTCTGAAATGCTCTGGAAGCCTTATCTCCCTTTGGTGCACAGGGGAGCTCTGCAGGTTTTCCCATCGAATTCAGCCTGACTTAGGGCTGTAGCAGGAATTCAGAGTCCTGACCTTGTGCTTGGCAGATGCCTGGAAAAAGCCAAGGAGCCTGTGTAAGGTCAATTGGACCAAAATTTAATCCTTGGGAAGTGCAAGGGTCCTTTCTGGGAGTTGAAACTGCTGTGACAGGGAGTTGCACCTGGAGAGAGGACAGTGGAAGGGTTTACCTCACCTCAGGCTCTGCAGGCTGTGGGTTTTGAAAAGCTGGAAAGAGCAGCTCTGGATTCAGACATTGCATTGAATGTGGTCTTGTGTTCTGCTCTGCCTGTCCCCTGAGCCTTGGGGCTTTGTTTACTAATGGGGGCTTTCAGAGGCTTTTGGAGTGCTTTTATTCCAATACAGGGCTGCTTAAAACTGAGCTTGGGGTTGGTTTGTGGTCACATGCCCAGCTTTAGAAAAGGAGGCTTGGACTGTGTTAGTTCTTGGCCTTTAGTGTCCAAAATAACCACGGGTTTTTATCTTTTGGAGAGCAGTCATGAGGAGTAACTTTTCCCCCCTATGCATTCCTAGAAGGTAGCTGCCTTTTTCCTTATGTGCATGGAGAAACTGTTGTTTGTGATTTATAATTCTCTGCTTTCTAGTACAGCAGAATTTACAGCTCATTTTATGCTTTGTCCTCCTACAGAGCCCTGTTTAAGCTGTGCAAGGTGTGTCATCCATATCAGGTAACAATTATTAGCTGCAACAGCTTTGTGAGGTTATATTTAAGGATCATTAAGGTAAGCTGAGGTCAGTCTATTCCCATTTAAAATACCTGTCTTGAAGATGAACCCTCCCAGGCAAACTCAAGATGCACTGTTACAGGTTTTGAAGATAGCAGCCCTCCTGCAAACCCTGTAAAACAGCTGGGAGCCTGTGATCTTGGCACTGAATTTGGGCTTGTATGAATCCAATTTTCCCAGTTCTTCTGAGGAGAAATGAATCCCTCATTACTGAAAAGGGCAGCTTGCCACCTGACTCTATTTATTTTGCAAATCTGGCCACCTGAGTCTTGTGGATGTGATTTCTTGAGGGCACTGAGCAGTGGCATCATTCAGAGTCACCCAGAGCTGATGTTTCAGCTCTTCACATAATGGCACTGTCAGCTGGAGCTGTGTAAGTTTGGGAAGAGGTTAGCTGGAATAGTTAAAACTAGGTGTAGGCAGCAATGAGCACTTCCATCATCCTAGAAAGCCCAGCTGGTTCTTCTCTGGGCTGAAGATGAGTGAAGTATACACCTGCAAATTGTCAGAATCTGCTAACAGCAAAAAGCCTCCACTGACTTCTTAAATTTTGTTAGCAAGCATTTGTATTAGATACCAGGTTTTCTGCCATTTCTTTACGTACTTGTAAAGGTTACTGTACTGACCCAGGCAAAAATCAAAGTCTGTTGCATATCTTGCCCCTTGACTATCTCTTTGCTTTCTTAGAGAAACCTTATTTTTGGCAATGAGAACAATTTGGTTTCTCATTCAGAATTAAGCAATCTGATCAGTAAAGCAGTTTTATTAATAGTAGTGTGATGATGCACCTGTTGGTTTGGAGAACTGTAGAAAAACATCAATATGGATATTTTTGACCTGAAGTAGAAGAGTTTCTCTTGGACTGGGCTTTTTGTTTGTTTCTTACCAGTGCTTAAAACCAGAACGTATCTGAGCTTATAGGATCAAAACATGAACTGAATTTTAGAAGGTATGGAGGAGAGTGTCTGGGGAGTTGGCTGTTCTGAAACTTCTGTAGAATTAAAAAAAAACCAAACAAACATAGCATCTGGTGTGGTTCATAACTCAGATTTTCTGCATTTATGAAATGTAAACTATCGTAGAGCTGACACAGATTTGCTGATTTCTAGAGTCAATTTATTCTTCTATCCAAGCCATCCCTCCTGTCCTTGATGTGAGCAGCTGCTGTCTCCTTTCTTGGTGGCAGTGGCTGGTAGAGCTGCCTTGGCTGCTATTCCAGCTATTCCTTGGCTCCCAGCACATCTCCCGGGCTTCAGACTTGCTCTCTACTGTTCTTTATTTGGAAAACAAACTGTGGGTTTGTTTTGTTGCTTTCTTAATTCATATTTATAGCCAGATGGGGAGGGGGTGTGAGTGTAATTTTGAAGTTATTTCAAGTATGAAATGGGAAATAATTAAGAAGTTGAAATGTTGTTTCACTCCTTCCAGCAAAAGATCCATTTCATTAGAGAGCTGGTTTTATTTTTAATTTTTTTTAACAAAAGTTATATTAAAATAAAATATAGAGACTTGGAATTAAAAAAAAAACAAAACAGTATATTTTGTCCAAAATCTATTTTTGGCACAAATGAAATAGTAGTGTACCATGTCCAGGACAAAAGTTGCTTTTTGGGTTTTATGGCCAAGCTGAGTTAACTTTTTCTTATGTAATAATACAGCAAGGAATAGTTCAGTAAGTAAAAGTATCTGTGATAGGGTGAAGTTCACACTTGCTGTGGAGGGAATGCAAAAGATTAAAACCACTGGTAAGAGGTGGTTGAGTAAAGCAAATAAAATATAGGTCTGAACCAACATCATTACTCTTTTCTTTCCACAAGGGAAAAAAATTCCAGGAAACATCACAGGCTCTTCTGGCCAAGGGCACAACATTAACAATTTAAATATAGGTGAAAAAATGGGAGAGACTCAGACTAGTCTCCCTGGAACACTTGTAATTTATCACTTGAGATTGTGTTTATTACTTAAAGTACAACAAACATAATAAGGTGCTCTTGAGGTAAATGAAATCAATTAGTTAAAGTACACCCAGCTTTAGATAGTCATTTATGAAATTCTGTCAGATTTGCACTACCTGCTGGAAGGAATATGGTATGCATTTTTGGACAGTGGTGAAACAGATTGTTAAATTTTTTCTTCTATAAACTTACAAATGCAAGTCATTAAATTTGAGATCTTAATATGAAGAAAAAACAAAAGTTTTTACTTTTGATTACACAAATGCTGTCCCCTGCACAAACACTGTAGGCAACATTGGATTTCATGAAATTAAGTCCACCCAAACATATGGAGGCCATGTAACAACAGGCAGAGTTTTGGCCTCCAAAAGAATGCCAATTAATAATGTGTTAACCCTACAGATAAAACTAAAAATCATACAGTGGATTACACTTGCTTCTCTGAAGTGTTAAGAATTATTACTGGCTGGAAGTATGAGGGTTTTCTCTGTTATAAACTAACATCTGCTTGTTTTTCATGTCTGTGTGGGCAGATTGGAGTTCACTCTAACATGGTTTTCCTTTCTTGCCTTTTGAAATGGAAATCTCCCTCCAGTGTCTGTGCTAACTCAGTCTTGACCATAGGACCAACATAATATTCTGATCAAGAGGATCAGAAATCCTAAGAGAAAAATTTGAGGTGTTTGCAATTGTCTAGTTACTGGTAATGCTGAGGTAAGTGAAGGTAAAGAATTCAGCATAAATTAGGAGGGAAAACCTCATGTGTGTATGGCTCTCAGAGAAATATGTGCTGTTTCTGCAGTTACACATTGTGGTAGGAAAAGCTCTGTGTTGTGGTAATTTGCAAGCAGGGTATTGTTCTTCAAGTAATTAAATATTGGACTCTGAACTCTGATTTAGTGTTTGTTTCTCTGTAGCATCGTGTTACTTACCAAAGGGTGTTAAAATTGGCTGAGAAAATACACTTGTGAAAATTCAGTGTACATTAAGGTTTCTCTGCAGTGTTCCTCCCATGTATGAATGCAGCACAGAAGACACAAACTGAAGTTTCCAGACAGGACCTTATTTTTGTTTTCTGACCCTGGAAAAAACCATCACTGCATGGTTACCAGCAGTGGGACCCAGCCCATTTTGCTGGTGCTTTATTATTTTAAGTGTGCTAAGAACCCTGTTACTGTAGATTCCTATTTATTCACGAGGTCAGTCTTTAAAGGATAGATCCTGTGGAAATGATCCTATCCTCTGTGGAAAGTTTTGGTATCTTCATGTCTTTTACATGTTCAAACAAACATCTTGGTCATTCCTTTAGATGTAGTGTGTTGTTGAATGCTGATTTGAGTAAACTAACAAGTTATTCATGTGTCTTCATAACCACTTGCTGTTTCTTTCGTATGTTGCAAGAATATTTTCAGTGCAGTATAATGACATTTCACAGTCCAAAAGAATTGCTTTGAGAGGCAGCTTTCATAAGATTCTTAATCAAATGAAAAGACTGAGCACAAGCAAAGAAATCTATTAAGCTCCTTATTTTAATCCATCCTAAATCATTTAAATGTATGTATATTTGCATGTGAAAGCTGCTGTATTATCATTGCAGTGGAATTGTTGATATAAATAATGCCAGTCACTGTCGCACTTCTATTTCAGTTTTAGCTGGAGAAGCCTCTCTGGAGAAACACCAATTCCTATTTAATTGCCTTAGAATTTTACAGATGGAAATGAGCCCAGTAATGAATCATGTGCTGCTGTGAAGTGATAGGATTGCTGAAGTGCCATGCAGTCCAAATTTGCCATCTTAGGAAACAAGTTTACTGTTTGCAGAATAGTGGCTGTGTCCATAAATTATAAATAAAAGGTTCCTTGCTTGTGTTGAAGCCTTTATTTGCTGGAGAGCAGGATGCCACTTCCATGCTGCTGTGTTTGTGTGTGGGGTTATGTGCTGCAGCACAGGTTGTGGCACTGACCATGGGAGGGCTGGGGCTGCTGTCAGATGTGTTAGGAGCTGGGGCTGAGGATTTGAGTGTGGGAAACCTAGAGAATCCCATGAAACCTTCTGATCTTGCTTTAAATCTACGTTTGCAAAGTGCAGAGCAGAAAATAAAATCTCTCCTGTAATAGTTGTCTGACTGCCCCTGTCTGTTTACAGAAGTGCTGTTGTTTATTTTGTTCTGTTAGAACTCGCCAAAACCATTGATGAGGAACTGGTTTAAGTTCTCATTTTACACAATTAATTTCAAGTTCTTGATCTGCCCATGTGAGCAGAGATTTATCTCAGTGTCTCATGGTTAGATGGAACCCTGGATTTAGTGGCTTTCCTGTTTTTTTCAGGAAAATGTGCGGGAGAGGACGAGGATTTGCAGCTGATGGCACAGTAGAACTTTCTTCAGACACTAATGCCTTGTGAGTGCTCTCAGGACATGCAGAGGAGGAAATCAATCAGCCTGTGAGTCTGGAGGAGCTCTCAGAGGGAGATGTTTCCCCTGATGGCCAGGGGCCAGGGCTGAGGACTCTGCTCTGACCTGACCTGCTCAAGAGAGTGAAAAGTCACAAGGAGGGGGGGAGCTCTTTAAAGTCATTGTCCCACAGCAGCTCTACAAATAATCTTTCTCCACCTTCCTGGAAGATTTTTTTTTTTAATATAAACATAGTGCTGAACTAAATGAGGGGGTCCTTGGGTAAAGTTACTTTTCCTTTTTTCTAATGTGTATGTAGCAGTCCTAGAAAAAAGAGTCAAAAATTGCTTTAAGAAATCTTTGCACTCAAACTGACATGTAGTAAGTGACAAAGAAAGGGCATTAAATAAGATGTAAAATGGAAAGATTTCCCATTTTTAATTATATTAAATGGTTGTAGGGGAAATTGAGGATATGGTAGTCAGTGGGATGCCTATGGAGAGAGGGCCACCAGCTCCACAGAGACTTCTGGACTTTACCCAGGCACTGTAGTGGGGTTCCCCCAGGAATAACACAGCTTGGCAGCTCTGCAGTGCTGGGCTGGGGAGCTGAGGCTTCCTGCCATCCTGCCTTTATGCAATGTGGTCTATAAAAGCAGAAAACAAATACAGAGACAGTATTTTATATATATATGTGTATGTGTTGTGGGCTGGGCTGCTAAGGCTTCATGCCATCCTGCCTTTATGCAATGTGGTCTATAAAACCAGAAAACAAATACAGATACAGACCAATAAAGTAACAGTGCATATTCTTTTCATACTTGGTATAATGTCTTGAAATTTGTCTGCTTCACCCAAAATCCATAGTTTCAATGCTGGGGAAGTACTGATTAAAAAAACTTGACAAAAAAAACCCCTGCAAACAAAACCAGTCCTTAAACTACTGCAAATCAGTTGTTACAGCAGCTCCCTGTGGAGTATGGTTGTGAATTCTGTTCTTCATTCTTTTAGGCTCTCTTGTATTTATAAAGAGCAAAAAAAATTGAGCTGATCACACCCAGGGTTTCTTTTATTTGTGTGAGGGTTTGTTTATTTGTTTCTTTTTAACCTTGGTTATACTTTTTTCCTTAGCCATGTGTATCTCTCTAGATTGACTGTTATAGACTGATCTGCAGAGGGCCTCAGTAGTGTGCTTTATCTGTCTAAATTTCCATCATAAAAATTCATTTTGATTTCTAGTTGCTGGTATTTATTCCTACAGTGGGAATAAATATCAGTGCCCACTGCTAAATTGTGCATATTGGATTTTCCTTTTTGATGGAGACAGCGTTGCATTTTTGAGAGCAGCCATTCATGGAACTAAATAGCATGGAATTTGAAACATATCCTAACTGTTCATTCTTTAATTAAGCATATTGTTTTACAAATTACGTTTTGTATTTCCAACCTCCGCATGTCCATCACTCCTTTGGTGATGGTTGAATTATTTTAGTAATTACTTCCCTTTCTGTTGAGTAGCTGAGCAATTAGTAGAATAATCATTCAAGTAGTTACTTCTTTGTTGATTAAGAGCAATCTCGATTGTGGGAATCATTACATGTTAACAAATCAAAATGTGAGGGCTTTTCTGGTACAGAACTGGTTCACCACAGTACATGGATTATATGATGAGATGGATTGGATCTGTGTCATCAACAGGTGGGTCATTTCTGCATCCCCAAATACATTTTGAAAATACATTTTGAATTGTAGGTTGTATTATTTATTTACATTGAGGCTAGAGGAAAGAAATGTGATTCAGAGCATGGGGACTTGAGCTCAGAAGGGCAGAGTTTCACAGGGGCACAGTGGTGCCTTTCTGTCCATGGGCTTGCACTGTGCTTAGAGGAGGATCAAGGCATTGTTTCTGCCTTTCAAGTACACTTAAAAACCAGAAAAAAATAGCGACTGACATGAGTCACCCACATGCCTATGTGCATGATCTGACTGGGGGTGTGGACCCCTTTATGATGCCACAGACTCAGCTTTGCAGAGCCTTCACTGGCCATGATGTTTATCTGCTGTCTCCTGGTCTCCTCATGGCTTCTTTGGAGAAAACTCGAGGTTACTCTGTGATTTAAGAATAGTCCAACGTGCCTCCTTGGGCACTTTAGGTGTTATGTGTTTGAAAGCTTGCTCATGGGTGGGCTTTGAGAATTCTTAATTAACATAACACAGACATGGCCTGTGCCCTGAGCATCACAGGAGCGTGCCATGGCATGAGAATCTCACAGCACTTACTTCTTGGAAAGGGATTTTGTGGCTTACTGTGGCTCTTGCCAATCTTCATGCTGTCTGTCTGCCTTAGCACATCACCAGCTCTAATGTTACATTTTCTCTACGGGCTGCTCAGTGCTGGCTTTTGACTGGTACAGACTGAGCTTGGCCTTTCCAGCTCTCAGATTTCCTGAAGCAGCTCTTTGTCTCAGGTTTCCTGCAGCATATTCCCTGGGCACTGCTCCACATGCTCTCCACTTTCACAGCTAACTGAGGTGGCTGGAGGTCAGCCAGTCCCACCAGGCCCTTTTAGAATCCTGAGGTACTTAGTGCTGGAGATTCTCTGCAGAGATGGAGTTGCTCTCCATATACCCAGAGTATATTAAACGTTTGTGCTTGGGTGACTGGTAGGGCAGGAAGTGTTTTATCTACACTGAATTAAGATTGTTCTAATTGCCCAGTGGGTTATCAGGGAGAGGATCATGAAGCCTGGGGGAATTGAGAGCCAAGTAAAGGAACAAAAATCCAGCTGGAGTGCTGCTCTCAGGAGCTCTGGCCCTGCTGCCAGCCTTGCCTTTGGACCAGGGAGGGGCATGTCTCATGGAATTGGGCTGCAGGGAGAAAGGGGTGCCACCCCAGCCCAGCTGCAGTTGGCTGTGTCATTTCACAGCAGTGTGGAATATCTGACATATTTCACATATTGGAATATTTCACATATTGTGGAATATTTGAATAAAAGGGTGGCAATTACACCTTAGCATTCAATTCATAATGAACTCTAGTCATTAACTTGTAGCTTTTCTAGAAAGTGAAGCTGCTAAACACAACTGTTGTTTTTGACTTGGTTTCATTTTTAAAGAATACTAGGAAAAAAATGGGACTACAGAAAAGCATCTAAAAGGAATCAAAGCATAGAAAACCCATTTCTGGATACAGTGTGTTTTCAATTCTTTTAAGTTTCAGAATACTCTAGAATCCTGATTGATATTTGTTCTGTTGTATATTTTCTCTGGCTTGTTTATACCAATCTCTCTGCTTCTTATTGGAACTTTTAGATCAATGTTTAAAAATAGTAGCAACTTAGAAATGGCTTTAAAGATAGGTCTCAGTACATCATCTAAATAGGGTAACTCATAGAAACCTGTAATCAGGGCACTTAGTGATTTTCATTAGTTTTTGAACAATAGTGGTATACAACTGCATCAACTAAGATTTTTTAAAATTATCAAACAGTTTTCTATAGAAATTTAACTTTCCAAGGCCTGTATGTGTTACTGTGATAAAAGGGCCTCACCCAACATATCAAGTTTCTGCATAAATAGTACAGTAGTTCTGTCTGAAACCTCGTTTTCCCAACAGAGAACTATAAAATGCCTGGTTATGTGAGCTGGGTTGCCTTCTCACAGTGGCAGTAAAAGGTACTGTAGAAAATCTAATAAATTGGATGACAATGGGAACATAGGCCATAAAAACCCCAGTAAAATTTTCTTTTGTTTTAATATGACTTTCAGGGGGCAGGGAAAGGGGCTGGAGAGGGGGAGTTTATGACCATTCATGACTGTGTGTGGGAATCTCCAAGTAATGAAAAGGTGTGTTTATAGAATATTACCAGTGCTTCTCATATCTGTGTTTTAAATCTGTATTTCCCAGCTGGAATTCATTTGAATTTAAAGTATTTTTTATCTTTTGGTTTGCTTGCATAATATAAGGTCGATATTCTCTAGATGAGTTCCTTGTGTTTACTGGACTTTGCCAAATGCATGAGACTGTGGCTGCTAGGGTGGCACTGTGGGCTGGTGACTTTTTGTGTCAGGATGTGCTTTGGCAAGTTCTGGTTTGAGCCCAATGGGCTTTTCTTGAATACTGGAAAATTAACAGAGTTTTTAGCATTATTAATCTACTGGAAAGTTTTATTGTGATCTTTTTTTACTAGATATCATTCAAGTGGGCAATTCAGTCTTCAAATTCAATGAAGCATAAGGCATCAGGCCTCTTAATGTAAATAATGATCTTCATAATCCACTTTTGTAAGGATATGCAAAAAAGGAGTAATTTATGCTTCAGTGGGTAGCCAGTGAGAGTCCCCTCTACCAAAACATTTTTGTAGGTTAAATAACTGTCAAAATCTGATTTTTCTTGTGGGTTTTATATTGTTTTTTTATACTTCTAATATTTATTGCCTAATAAATAGTCTCTGTAATATGTCTATTTACACTTTTCAGTGCCAGACCCACTCTGTACTCACGGGCAGGGCAGTGTTTGTGTGGCTCTCCCTCCCACAGCCACACAGATGTTATCCAGAGGCATTTCCAGATGTCTCCAGAGGCATCCTGGCCTCATCCCAAGGCACTGCCTGCTGTCACATGCACAGTCAATTGTCATTTGCTTTCACCTGCTGGAGTTAATCCCCAGATGGAGACAGGCTCTCTGTTTTAATGACATGCTAACAATGTCAGGATTAAGTCATGGCCAGATGTAAATTTAACTGACTCCTGTGATGACTTCTGTTTCATTAAAGATTGCCACTTCACCCAAACTTATTTTTGTGGGAGAGAAGTGGGATGTGAAATTCTGTCTGATTGGATTTAGGAGCACAAATCTCCTTGAGGGATGGTCCCAAATGACATGCCAATTTAGAAAAATCTGTCAGGATAGTCATACAATGGCATGCCACATATGAATGAATTCTTCTGAAAAACAGTTGCTTTGTCATTCTAACCCTGTCACTTGTCACCAGGTAGATTCATGAATTTCCTTGTTCTGGGTTGGAAAACTCACAGTAATTGCAGCAACCTACTGCTTCATACATTTTTAAGCAAAATGTGGAGTTCTAAATTTAGGGATTTCATAATTTTGGTATCACATGAAGAAATGGATTAGTCCTTAAACCAGTGACCTAAAAAAAAAAAAAAAGGCAGCCAACAAACAAGAGAATAAGTTGTTACCTTAATTGAAAATATAAGGGGAAAAAAAAAAGATCTTCAGACATATTTCAACTGTTTCTTCAGTTTATTTGCTCCTTACCTTGTTCTTTCCTGGCCTTCCTGGCAGGCTTTTAGCTGATCTGTAAGAGAGAAAAAAATCCCAACCTCTTCAAATTCAGACTAAAATGACAAAATATTTTTAAATTCTCTTTAATTCTTTCTAATTCTCTTTGCGTAAGAGTGCAGTGTTATTTGAATGTTTGATGTTATATCCTGTAATCAGGTGTTTGATTTTAGGCAGTTTTAATATTTGATAAGAAGTTTTAAAACCTTGCTGTAAACTGTTCCCTGTCTGGAGCCTGTGTCCTCGGCTGCAGAGTCTGCTCTTGGTGGAGCTTTAGGAAAGGGTCAGTCTCCTCACCTTTGGTAGCACTGTGTGGAGGGGCAGCTGTGTTTGCTATCATTTATTGTATTTTGTTTATGTAGTGGACATGTGTGTGCAAAGGATTAAAGAACAATTGAACAATCAGTGCTGCAGTTTGTGTGGGGTATCAGGCTTTGAATGCTGGTGAATTGACTGTGAAGACCCAAAGAAAATTTTGTGCCAGAGGCTTCTTTTTTGTGATTTAGGATTCCCCTGAGAATAATTATTTTGAGACTCCTTGTCCATTTGGACATTTCACTGAAAGCTAATAGAGACTTTTGATAGAGATAAAATATTCACTTAGCACCTCTTGGTGCAAGAACCTTCTGTATTTGGAAGGGAAGGACTTCAGTTCACTGACACATTTTCAGTTAGCTGCAAACTTCTCTGCTGTTGGCAGAGCAGCCAGAAGGAGAGGGAGGTTTGGCTGGAGCTCCTGCTGTGGGGCTGCAGTGCAGCTGTGCCAGGCTCCTTGTGCCAGCCAGAGCAAATGTGATGCTGTAAATCCCTTCCCTGCTGCTGTGTTCAGCTCTGCCTCCCTTACCAGGCACCCTCTGAGGGGACACAGCTGCATGTGCTGTCCTTTGCCTGCTTTTCCCAGAGCCATGGGGGCCAGCAGAGACCTGGAGGTGTGTGTCCCACCCCCCTGCTCAGCCAGGGCACCTGGGCTCTGACTGTGCCCAAGGACAGGCGTCCACAGCCATGGCTGCAGCTTTTTGGTATGTTTTAAATGAAATTTTAGATAGAAATTGCCTCTTGGTGCTGTGCCACCATCCCCTGCACTGGTGCTGTGCCATCATCATCATCTACTGCATTGGTGCTGTGCCATCATCATCTACTGCATTGGTGCCTGCACTCTGGGGTACTCTGCTGGTGCCTGGTGTCCTGCTGCACTGGTGCCTGCACTCTGGGGTACTCTGCTGGTGCCTGGTGTCCTGCTGCA
>WBND01000226.1:997782-1011164 GCA_013398595.1 Tychaedon coryphoeus | reverse complement strand
GTGTCCTGCTGCATTGGTGCCTGCACTCTGGGGTACTCTGCTGGTGCCTGGTGTCCTGCTGCATTGGTGCCTGCACTCTGGGGTACTCTGCTGGTGCCTGGTGTCCTGCTGCATTGGTGCCTGCACCCTGGGGTACTCTGCTGGTGCCTGGCCTGCAATGATCTCAGCCAGTTCCCTCAGCACTACAGGGTATGGAAAATGGGGGAAGCTGTGGTGAAGTGGGTGAACTGGGTTTTCTGGCAATAAGAGCAAATTAACGCTTTGTGGTTGTTGTAGTTAGCTCTTTTAGTACCATAAATAGCATTTTATGCATTAAGATGTTTGTAGTGATGCTGGATAAATGCGTTTTTCTCAATAAAAGTGTGCATTTCCACTTGGAATCAGTGGACCTTTCATGGCCACAGCAGCTTCAGACAGCTTCTAATGCCCATTGTTGCATGTTTGGATAGAAACACCAGGGATCATTGGAGAAGAGAAATTAGGCACCTTCTGAAAGAAGTGCACAGGAGAAGATATTTAAGAGTGTTTAATCAAATACAAACATGTTCCAAAAATTAGTATTATAAGATCTTTACATATTTCTGTGGACCAAACTGGGCATTTTAGATGTGGAAATGTGAATGAGTTATGGATTGTTGTTTGTTCAACCAATTCCACCAGTGAAGCAGGATGATGGAAAAGCACATGGTAGCCTGGCAAAGGGCAGACTCTAGCAAATCAGTGCTGAGTTGGGCAATTGGGCAGGAAATCAAAATTGAGATTCAGTGTAAGGCAGCACATGGCACACAATCCAGAGCAGGTCTAGAAACAACTGGAGAAACTGGCAGAGCATTTTCAGCACCTGGTAGTGTTGTCTGCAGCCAGCATCCTGCACTGGGGACTTGTGAATGGCATCAATATTTATCTTGTCTCTTCTGAAATATTTTGAGAGCACCAGTTTCATCAGAAGTAATTTTTTAAAAGAGAAAAAGATACAAGGGCACAGCTGGCTCTGCTGGCTCTGGGGGCTGTAGCTCAGATAGTTCTGGGCAGGGTGCAGGGCAGAGCCTGGTAAATGTTCTTGGGGCATTCTCTGTCCTAGTGTGAACCTGAGGATTTTGGGCCTCAAGTTGCAGTGCCCCTGAGGATTTCTGGTGTTATGTGCAGCCTCAGAGAGGTAAAGCTGGCATTTAGTGAATAAATGTGACTCCTTGCATAGTATCATCAGCACTACAGAAAAATAAAACTTCTGCAAATCCACAGGGGCTTCATTATAGCCTTTCAGACCTCCTTTCATGTATTTCTGCTTTCTGGTGCTCCACTGCTGGCATAGTGAGCCCTTCTCTCAGCAGAGCTCTGTCACAGGCTCCTCCAGCTGTGGGGGTCAGGACGGGCTGTGAGAGCCATGCTTTCTCACTCTGGGCAGGGACTCATCAGAAAATGGAAATGAAATAGTATTTTCACGGAAAGTGGATGGTCAGGCTTGGTGTAGTGTCCCCTCCCAGAGCTGCTGAGTGTGGGCTGGTGACCTGGCACAAGCTCTCCCTTGGCAGGGAGCACTGCTGTGATAGTGGAGCACTTTGGGGGCAGGTTCATTGGCATTAACTCGCTTGGCTCACACGTGTTAGGGAACTTTTCATGGGGAGAATGAAGTCCTGATTATTCAGATCAGCAAGAGTAATTAGGAAATACTACCTGCCTTGATAGAATGTGGGAAAGATCTTACCCAGAGCAAGATTGATTCAGGTTCTCTAAATGGAAAGACTTCCTCAGGCATTTTCAGATTGGTCAGGGTCCCTAATTTTTAAGGGAAGTGGTCTCAGCAATCCAAAATGTTGCTAAATTTCTAAAAGAACACTCTACACTTCCTCTTTCAACAATGATTGCAAACCCTTCACAATAATACTCTGATATTCAATTATTCTACTTCTGACACCTTTGAGACTTGGTTCCACAGATGGTAAAGAAAACTAGAGTGACATTTTCTTTTTTGGTTTTTTTTTTTTTTTGGTGGTTTTTTTGTTTGTTGTTTTTTTGGCCTGTGCCAGATCTATTGTAATATTCTAGGCCCAATTATTTTGCTTTTATGAAGAGTATTCACTAGACAAGTCTTGACCTTCTCAGTGACGTGGGCTTTGCTTTGCTTCCTAACCAAAGGAACAGGAAGAATGTTCAAGGAAAAATGAACTTTATATGCCTGCTCATCTCAGGTAAGGAATAATAAATAAGGGTTCACCTGCTCCCAGCAGATGTAGGCTTTTTTAGGTGTCATTACCAATTTATTTCAGTGAAAGAGGAGAAATGCCTACAAGGTATTTGTGCAGAGTGCTGAACTTGGTAGCTAGATAGAAATTAAGCTGAATGGCATTTTTTCACTGAGTAATGGTTACCTGCAGTCACACAGCAGAGTGGTTGCAAAGGTACTGCTGGGCACCTGGGTACATCTGATCTTGTTTAGATTTTCCAGTGAAACTGCCCTGTCCTTCAGCCTTGCCTTATTTTTGAACACAGAAATATATCTATAGTTTATGAAAAGCATGATTTAGACCGGAATGAAAAGGAAAACATTGCCCAATTAGTCTAAATACAGCTATTTCATGTGCTGATGGGAGCCCATGAAGGTTAATAAGGGCCTTTCCTTTGAGATTAGTGGAATTAGGTCAGTGCCTTATTACATACATCAGCCTGCAGGCATCAGTACCAGCTGCAGACTCAAAACATCTGCTCATTTATAGTTAGAGGATGAAAATACACTTGGAAATAGAATGGATCAAAAATCTTTATTTATTCAGTAATTACAGTTCCTTCTATCCAGCCAGCCTGGAAGTTGTACTACCTGGGTAGCTTTGAGCTAGATAAAGAAATTATTTAAAACTAAGCTACAGATCAAAATCTTACAAACCACTTACAAGATGATAATCGTTCTCCTGCATTTGTATGACAGTAAGTTTGAGGGCTCTTTGTAGCCTGTTTGAAATACTCACATGTTAGCAGCTGAGGTGGTACAGGTGTATACAGAAAGAATGCTGCTGAGGGGGAGAACTAGAGGAAAATTCACTGGGTACCTCGAGGAAGGTCTGGTTTTGGATCCCCTGTGATTTTGACAGCCAGCTTAGAGCACTCAGACTGCCATGGGTGACAGTAACCAATACACCTGTGACCTGTAAAACACAGCAAGAATCAAGAAACAGATGGTAGAAAGGTTAGTGGGAAAGACTTAAAAGTTCAGTTTTCCGTAACTTGAATAATCTCCTGTGCATTTGGAGCAAAGAGCACGAGCTGAGCTGCTTCTGTGGCTTCTGTCTCAGTGTTCCAGTTTTTCTTTCCCCAACCTTTTCAGGTTTGTGTCTGCATCAGAGGAGATTTGCTATCCCTTCAGTTTGGGTTGTTTTTGCCAGATCCTGAAGGGGCTGTGCACAAAGATGGATGGTGGTGTTTCTTGGAAATGAACTTAAAACTTGGGAGAAAAGAAGTGACAGCCTTGATGCTGAGGTGGCAGCAGCTGAGTGATCCAGGCTGTTTCTGCAGAGCAGCTGCAGCTCAGGATGGTAAAAGCCAGCAGAGAGATGTACAGGTCAGTGCTACTTCTGCCATTGTTTTCTCCTGTAGCAGTTTTCTGCATCAGTCCCCAGAGCTGCTCACTGAGAGCCAGCCAAGGGTTTGTTCTCAGCAGTGAGCAGCAATGGGATTCATTCATTTGGTGCTGTAACAAGGGAGCAGAAACACAGAATTTATCTGTGGCTCAGTGGGGTGTGCTGGCTCCCAGTGCTGCTGTTTGAGCTCTGCTGCTCTTCCCAGGGAGGAAAAGCTTGTCTGTTCTTCTGGGCTTTGGCAGTCTTATTCTGGAAATGAAGGATTCCAGGAGGCACAGAGGGAAGTGCCTGAAGCTTGTCAGAGAAAGCTGAGCAGACTGCTGTCTGCTGGTGGCTCCTTGGGCTGGTGTTGGCTGTGAGAACACAAGCACCTCTGGCTGTTTCCTCTGCTGTTTAGCAGGAGCAGGAGCTGGGCTTTTCCCTCTGTGCAGCAGATGCACCTGTGAAGCTGCTGTCCTGGTAAAGTTGTTGTTTCTCCTATTTTCCTTTTCCTTCAGATCATGAAGGGGACTAGAGATGGATGCAAGTGTGAAATCTGTAGTGAAATTCCTGTTCTTCCATAGAGCTTTGCTCCTTGGCCTTTGCTCTTCCAGGAGTGAGGAGTAACTGTGGAGGAACCTGCCTGTCCCAGCACGGTCACACAGACACAACTGGCATGCAGTGGCTTCCTTTCAGAGTGCCTCTCCAATAAAATCTGCATCATCTTCACAAAGTCTGCTTGCCTTCTCAAGATGTCACATTAAAAATATTACCTTTAAACTGGAACATCCCCAGAATATCAGCTGCGTATCAAAGCCTTGGGATCCTTTGTTCAGGATGTGCCCACCATCAAACCCGTACAGACCTGTGCTTTATCAGTCTTCTCTGAGAGCAACATCTTCTTATCTGAGCAGGTACTGGAGTGCAATCACCACTGAATTGCCTGAGCTAAGAACCAGAATGGAGCATTTTTTAAAAAGTGGGACTGAAAGGCCTCGCTGAATCTATTTTAGAATGTGTGGTTAAGGAGGTTCTTGCCAACTCCTTTTTAGCCAAAAGAACAGTGAAACAAAGCAACAGATTTTAGGGATGAATGAGCTTTGGGAAAAAGGCTGTGCCTTGATATGATTCTATGTGGGATGGAAAGAACTGGATCAAACAACCCACAGGCTGTCTGCCTATCAGGGAAGACCAAGAATTGTCTTTTACCTAGAATTTTACTTTTTATTAAATACAGCACGTTCACTGTAGCAGGGAAGCAAGTAATTTGATTACAAGTTACTTTACATTTTAACAGCTCCTTTCCTTTCATATTGCAGAAACATTGCCATGTTAGGTAAAAGTATAGAGATGTGTATTTATGTAGGACCTAAATTTCATTTGGTGTTGCAGATTATTTCTGATGAACTGCACTTCTAAGAAACTTGAAAGTGAGCATGATTCATCTGTTTGGAATGGGATTGGAAAACAGTTCTCTTGCCTTAGTTTTGCAGGTGAAAGAGTTAAGTCTTTGCTGGCAGCAGATTTATGAACGTTGCTGCAGGCAAAAATTAGCTTAGCAGTTTTTGCTAACAACTCCATCCTTTTTGTTCTGAACTCCACTTCCATCTAAGGGAACTGCAAATTGTGTCCCAGGAGATTAGGTGAACTGAAGGTTGTAGAGGAGTGTAATGTACTGCATCACATGGGTTTGCTTTCATGAACGTAGAGCAGGTCATAAACTGAAAATTGTGGGGGTCAAAACCCTTTAGAAAAAGTAAATAACTTTTTCCCTCTACCATTTCTATAGTTGGGTATATGGTGGTGGGGTTTTTTTTCCCCTTGTTTTCTTTCTTTGTTTTAAAATTTTTCTGAAAGAAAGAAGCAAGAGTAGCATACTTAGTTAACCTTGTGCCTTGCAGCATTCGAATAACTGCTCATGAAAATTGCCAGCATTGTCCCCTAGCATAGGTTTTATCCATGATATGTAACACTTGTGGAAAACCCCTGTGCCTTTTCTTCTCCTTTGAAGGTGCTCTAAGGTCAGGTGCAAGTGCATTGTAATTTCTGTTGTGCTGCACAAGGCTCTTTATTCTTTAACTCTACGTTGAGGCTTAGTGGAAGAAAAAAATCAGAAAGGAAACATTAGAATCATAGACTCATAGAAACTCGAATGATAGACTCACTTAGGTTGGAAAAGACATTTAAGATAGAGTGCAGCCATAAATCTAACACTGCCAGGGGCACCACTAACCCCTGTCCCTAAGAGCCACACCCATACTCCTTACAAAGACCCCCAGGAAAGGTGATGCAGCACTTCCCTGGGCACCCCTTTCCACCCAGGGATTTACTTTTTCTGGTGTTAAACTCAGCCTCCCCTCGTGCAGCCTGAGGCCATTTCCTCCATTGCTTGTTACTAGGGAGAGGGAAGCAGCCCCCAGCTTACTGCAGGCTCCTGCAGGAGGCAGGCAGGGAACTGCTCTGTGTTTCTCTTTCTGTGATTGTGATTGTGCTTCTGCAGCCACAGAGAGCCTGGGGACTGCTCAGCCTGGCCAGTGCAATGGACTCAAGTCTTAACTCTTCCCAAGGTGCCCAGAGTCTGAGCCCTCTCCTCTGGAGGGGCAGTTTGTTTGTCAGAGCAGGTGTGGGCTGACTGAAGGCTCTGGTGTCAGATTTGTGTGTCCATCATTGCCATTTGCCCTGTCAGTGGCCAGGAGCAGGACAGGCAGTATTTCTCTTGTTTGAAACAGACTGTCTCGACTTTTGTATTCAGAGCAATTTTTTGAGTTCATTCTTTCTAAGTCTGCTCTTTCCCCTATGGCACTAAACAAAACTTCCCTTCTGTGCCTTCCTTTCCTGTTTGCAGGACTGGCTCCTGTCTCACCCAGCACAGAGGTGATCTCTTCTGCCTGGCTGCTCTTCATGCCATCCTGCCACTTAGCAGTGCTTTGAAATGCCTTTGTACCTCTTCCAGTGCAGCTCATGGCAGTGGGACCAGGTGGAGTTCCAGAGAGCTTCTCTCTGTTCTGTCACTGGTGACAATGCTCCTTCTCCCATCACACCCAGGCAGAGCTTGAGGGGAATTATTTACTGGTGCAATGAGTTCAGCAGCTGCCACTGTGATCCATCATTTACTCCCTCATCTTTCTCTTTGCACTAACAGGGCAAAGGTGGGTGCTCACTGTTTTCTATGTTTATAGCAGTGTATGGCAGAGCCCAGGCAGCCTCTTGGTGTGGATGCTGAATGACTTGTACTGCTGGCAGCAGTGCTAAACTTGCCATGTTCTCTCAGCTGTTCTGTGCTTTTGCACTTTGACAGCAAGAGGCTCTTAATTTTGTCCCCAGCGCGGATATTTTTGTGTTTCTGTTGTCAGTGGTTCACTGTTCTTGTGCTGGTTCTACTTTATTTTTGCAGCATGAAAAGTTAGGTTGATTTTCAGTGGCCCTGAATGGAGCCTTAGCCTGAGTATGAAAAGTCTGGGTGGCTGATGGGAGCCCCCTCTGTGTTCCCTTAGTGAAGGGAGGGGATTTGTTTTGGTCTGTTGAATGAGACTCTAAGTATCAGCACTGATTTTGACTAGATCTGTTCTTCCAGTGCCTCACTATGTTTGATTTTGTTGAAAATGGAGTTTTTTGTTATTACGTCTTTATCTCAGTTGGGCTGCTCTGTTCCTTGCTGCTAATGCTGACTGAAGTACCATGATTGCTGACTGATTTGCCCTCTTTTGTCAGGGGGAGTCTTTCAGTTGATATTAGTGGGTTTTGAAAAGGGCACATTATCTACAACTGAAATCCTATTGCTGGCTGCCTGTGAAACAGATTTTTTTTATATGTATCTTTGTCTTTTCAGGCCCTTAATTCTATTGTAATTCCATTGTCTGTTACTTAAACCCAGTGTTTTCAACCTTGTTTGACTGTATCTGAATTTGAATACCAAATTCTGTCAAAAGCCTATCAAAACCAGATAACTTTTTCTGTCTGTTAAATGCTATTAAAATGCCTCCTATTTGTTCTAGAGCAGTTATATAATCTTTTTTTGAAAATAAAACACTTCTCAAGTTTTGTGTCATACTGTAATACCTGATAGTATTGATAAAAACATTTGGTATTTCTTGCTCAGTTTTCTCAGCTCAGTTTATATTTAAAGTAAGACTGTAATACACTGCACGACTGTTTATTCCAATTAAAATTTGGTTATTAATGGAGTTCTGATTGAAATTAGAGATCATTATTTTACATTTTCCTGTGGGTGTTTATTTAATTGCCTAAAATTGTAACAACAAAGCTCAGCCTCATGCATTCTGTAGGTTTCAACAGAGTAAACTTGTTCTCTACATTCTTGGCATTACAGGAAGGACTAGAGAAACAAGGCTCAGGTTTGGTTGTGTAATCAGCCCCAGACAGGATTTTTGGTGGGGAAGCAGGGGAATTCCCTTTGTTTTGCATGACAAAAATCCAGACACCCCACACAACATGACCTCCTCTAATGCTTTGGTTGATTTGTGTTGAGGTTGTGTCATGTGCAGCTGTGTTAATGTAGTTTTAAGCATCTGTGTATTTTACTAAGCATTCTGCTTCCTTCTCATAGCTTGATGTGTTCCTAAGAGTTAATAATTTCTGTGCTATTTTTGCCCACTTTAAGGATTATCATAAATATTCCACATGCAAATTTTTTTTCTGTTCATATACCAAATGAATTAAGAAGCTTAGTTACGAGGAATAGCTGTTAGAGTCTAATTATCATATGGCTGATAATTTTTTCAAATAATAGGATGCTTTCATTTGCCAGCTTTCCTCAGTGGTGGCTTGCAAGTTTGCCCATAGAAAAGACTAAATTCTTGTAACAGATTGCATTGATGTGGTGCATTTCATTTGAAAGCCTCATTGCTTTGATAAACATCATTATTACCCGTGTTCAGGAGTATCTGGAACCCCTGCTGAGATCCCTTTGGTGTTAAGTGCTGTCCAAAATAACAGACAGGCTCCAGAGTCCTGTCCCTGAGATGTTTTTCCAGGGAGCCACCACAGGAGAAGGGGAATTCTCAGATACTGTTCTCGTGGGGTAGTGTGCTTGGGAGATAGGGATGGAGAACATTCTCCACCTAATTCTGAGTGAGCCATCACAGGTAGAATTACTAAAATGGTTTATTCTCATGTGAAATGAAATGGTTAGAAATGGAACTTTTGGGATGATTTTTTTTCCTAACAAATGGAAGTGTGTAATTGATAGTTCATATCAATATCTCATGGTAAACCTTAAAGCCTCTTATGAGCTGTTATGTCCTCAGTTTCTTACTTAGCTTAGATGCCCATATGATGATTATGGCCAGTTAATCACAGCACACACCTTGACAGAACAGGTTGGCAGAGAAAATTACTTCTATGTTTCAAGGTCTTTTTCCTTGGGGAAATAATTTTTCTTCACTTACGGTGCTTTGCAGTGTGAGCACTGTTACATGGTGCCCGAGGTTTTCCAGGGATTGCATTCTCAGTTTCTGGAATTCCAGCCTATAAGAACCAGCTGGTTTGGATTTAGAGTTGTGCCTGTCTGTGCTGCTGAGGGCCTGTGTGTCTGAGGCAATTACAGAGGTGGTTAAATAATGAATCTCAGTTGTGCTGATCAAGGAGCAGGAGCAGCTGATGTCTGTCAAACACTTCCAGGGCTGTAGCTCAGTGCTCCCTGTGAACAGCCTGAAGTTGAAAAGGTCACTTTAAAGTGATTGTCAGACTGTTGGCTGCAGATGGCAGCTCTTTCTGGGTTTTATACTGAGGCTCCTAATCAAACAATAACTTGTGGTGGGTTTTTTCCCCCAACACTTGTTATTAACCAATAAATGTTGACACCTAACACTTGACTGGCACCATGAGGAGCAATCTGAGGTAGGTATTAGGGGAATGAAAGGCTCTGCATTGAGGCATTTGCCAATCCAGGCTCTGTGTGATGGCAGTGATTTGGCAACGTGCACACCTGTTGTGAAGTGCTGCACCCACATCTAGAGAGTGGCACTGCAGTGATTTCCCAAGCAGCAGTACTTGGGGTTTCATTAATGATACCTAGGTCTGAGATGGGTCCCTGCAGTCTGGAGTGGACTACTGCCAAGAAACGTGGCTTAAGGGACATTCCTGATGCTGCCACATCTAGTGGCTGCTGAGGAAGTGGCTGAAGTTTGGCAGAGATGGGCTTTGTGCCCTGGTGCCCAGTGTGAGCCCTCTCCTGCCTGCTCTGGGTGTGCTCTGGCCTGGCTCTTGGGGCCAGGGCATCTCATGTCTTCTTCCACACACACCAGAGAGAAAACCCTGTCACCCTTTGGTCAGGTGCTCATAGGGATGCTCCTGGAACAATAATCCTGGGATAAACAATCATCAAAGCCTGTCTCATCTCCTGAATCCACTTCTCAGATGTGCCTCTAGAAAAAGAAAACCTTAAAAATCATTCACCTCTGAGAACACAATGTTAATCACATCAAAACAATTTGAAATCCAGCGCTGCTTTCATTATCCTAAAGTCAGCAATATGCTCTCCTCATTGTTCCTTTCTGTAGTGGAATTTATTGAGGCCATTCATCCTTCACACACACTGCAGAAGTGCACTTTGTAAAGCTGGGAAAGCTGTGCAGTTAATAGTGTAATAATTCAGCAAGAAAAACTGATTTGCAAGTGACCCATGTATCAGGCTGTCAGTGGTGCTTAAAGCTAGTTCATAAATTCCTGCCAAAGCAAGGTGTGGGCTATGGGGACCACCCTTTTTTATAACCAAAATGGCCTTGGAAGAGTCACTCACAGGACCTCAATGCTGACTGCTACTCTGGCATGTCTTTTACATGCCACCAGAGGAGAGGAGGCAAGGAGAACAGTATTTTGTGACCAAGAGCTGACAGAAACCACGACATCTGGATGGACCAAGCATTCACTTGACCCCACCTGTGTCAGAGATGCTGCAATATTCCTTCTGCTCTGCACCAGCTCCTGAGGATCTCCAGCAATGGGTGTTTCAGGGTCACTGTTCCCCAGGTCATACTCAGGCATGTCCTGCCACCTGGGTGTGACAAAATGAAAACGTCAACCAGGGTTTGCACTCAGGCAATGTATTCACATTGCTCACCTGAATTGCTGTGTGGGGCACTGGATGATTGCAAATACATTTCATAATGCCTCCTACTAGGCTTTTTCTAGAAAGATGAGCTCATGATGAGGGTACTAAGATATGAATTATACCCTGAAGGCATCTCCAGAAAAATTTATTGAAGGGCCTAGTGGGAGAAATTACACCATGTGACAAACAGAAAGTCCAACCACATCAGATGTCAGCAGCACCTGGACAGGAGTCTAAGAAACTGATTTTCTTTAAAAGGATTTTTATAATTGCTCTTTAGAAAACGGGTGTAATGACAGTGTGCATAAAGGATGTCTGTTTAAGACAAGCAGAAGGCAATAGGAGAAAGGCTTTGCTTTATGATGTGTTTTTATCATCTCCTCATCCTCCACAGGGCTGGGAGGTTCAGGTTCAGAACCAATTCCCCAGGACAGTCTTCAGCTGCCAGAACCTCCTTATGGGTGCTTACAAGGATAACAATTAAATGTTCTGCCTTATTTAAAAGTTGCCATTTAGGTGCTGGTACAGGCAGATCTTGCTCTCAGTAGCATAACTGGAAGTGGCTGGATGTGACTGATGTGTTTGAGAACAACCTGAAATTTGGATTACCCCTGCTAGAAATGCTAAAATTCTGTTTTCCCTTTGTTCTTTGCTGACTGCACTGTTGTTTCCAGGAAGAAAAGCCTGTGTTCTCACTGTCGACATTCAAGATTTACTTGAGGAATTGTTGTAGAGCCAGTGAATATTCAAGTTTATTGTATTGAAAGAAAGTCAGAATTGTAGGTCTTGTTCAAGCAAATCACTGTAAAGCATGGAATTTCTTCTGTCTTTTCAGCAAGAGCTGAGTAAAGATTGCATATAGAGCAAAAAAGTTACAGAGCAAGGTAGCCATTAGTGGATTTCCATTTGCACTGTGAGTTGTGTTACTCTTCAGCTGTTCTTCCATTCCTGCCTTCAGTAACTCTAGGAGCCATTTCTTAAGGCAGCTAGTGGGGGAAAAACACCATTGTCATTCTTGACATTTGCACAAGTCAAATTGCAGCACTTCAAGTTGTTGCTCAAGAAAATGTTGCTTAGAAAAGGAATAAAACAGCACTGAAATACAGATAATTTAAAAATTAGATCCTGTTTTGTCTCCTCATTTTGGAAACACTGGATCAGACCCTGTACAAAAAGCATCATATTCCCAACTCCCAGAGAGGTTTTAAAAGCCACCACCTCTTCCTAACTTCTGAATAAACCCCGTGTCTTTCATGTTCATCTACTAGCAATTGTAGAATATATGCCAGAAGATGTTTGGGAATCTATTATTACAGGTGTAGGGGATTTTTAGAAAATGTTTGATTATTAGACTAAATGCGTAATTGGGAACTTGAAAATAAATTTTTACTATTTAGATTGTGGGAGAGTTTCTCAAATCTCCTCCAGTTTGAGAGCTGATTTTGAATATTTATGAAAATCTATGCAGAACTGTTTAAAAGGGTTAGTACTTTTTAAATAAAGGGAAACAACTTCTATCTGCCCTGACATACTGACCCAATGCCAGATCTCATCTTTGACATGGGACTAATCACACCTGCTTGTTAATCTGATGTAAATTCTGTTATAACTTGGGGTTTTTAGACTTGCTTTTCTCTGAGCAAAACAACTTAGCACTTCTGAAAGAAATATTTGGGTTTTGAATAATCAGAATCTGTTCAGTATTTCATATTTCCCTCCTCCTTTCTGGGGGGATTGAAATATCCACCTGAATCAGTGAACAATGTAGGATTGGGAGACTCTTTTTTTGAGCTGATTCCATTCAGATCTGGTTTTGTGCCTACAGCAGCCTCATTGTACAGCTTAAGGTGCTTGGAGCTTCATCTGGAGGCTTGCAAAGGGCTCCTGAGGAGGTTGTTGTGTTTGTTGGTGCCATTTCAGAGTGACCTTGGAAGGCTTCCCTTAGGTGTGAAGCACATTGGAGCATCCAGAGGGCATGAGGAACAAAGCACATCATGTAATGCTGGAAATGTTTGCTGAACTGGGCACTGGTGAAATGGCAGGCTTTCTTTGCAGCCATTATTTAATCACCAGCTCAAACCCTTCAAAAGTGAACATCACTGCTTGCATCAAGGACAGCTTTATTATCCTGCTGCCTCTAGAACTGCTAAGGGTTTTTCTTGTGGTTCCATTGGGAGCTGGCAGAAAATGCTTGTGGTGTGTGGAGCAAGTGTGCAGATTCCTCATAATGCTCCAGTGTGCAGGAAGGTGTTTCAAAGCCATTTCACACGAGCTGTGAGGTAAACAGAGGATGGTATTCTCTCCTTTTGTAGAAAAACTTTCCAAAGGGGAGGGTTGACATGGTGTAAGCCCCTGTGCCCCCAAGGAAATGGCCATGGGACTGAGGTTTTTATACTGCCCCTAATGAGGGGACATGGTGTAAATCCCTGTGCCCCCAAGGAAATGGCCATGGGACTGAGGTTTTTGTACTGCCCCTAATGAGGGGACATGGTGTAAATCCCTGTGCCCCCAAGGAAATGACCATGGGACTGAGGTTTTTATACTGTCCTTACTGAGGGGACATGGTGTAAATCCCTGTGCCCCCAAGGAAATGGCCATGGGACAGGTTTTTATACTGCCCCTAATGAGGGCACATGGTGTAAATCCCTGTGCCCCCAAGTACATGGCCATGGGACAGGTTTTTATACTGTCCTTACTGAGGGGACATGGTGTAAATCCCTGTGCCCCCAAGGAAATGGCCATGGGACAGGTTTTTATAC
>WBND01000226.1:947624-997746 GCA_013398595.1 Tychaedon coryphoeus | reverse complement strand
AAATGACCATGGGACAGGTTTTTATACTGCCCCTAATGAGGGGACATGGTGTAAATCCCTGTGCCCCCAAGGACATGGCCATGGGACAGGTTTTTGTACTGCCCCTAATGAGGGGACATGGTGTAAATCCCTGTGCCCCCAAGGACATGGCCATGGGACAGGTTTTTATACTGTCCTTACTGAGGGGACATGGTGTAAATCCCTGTGCCCCCAAGGACATGACCATGGCACTGAGGTTTTTGTACTGCCCCTAATGAGGGGACATGGTGTAAATCCCTGTGCCCCCAAGGAAATGGCCATGGGACAGGTTTTTATACTGCCCCTAATGAGGGGACATGGTGTAAGCCCCTGTGCCCCCAAGGACATGGCCATGGGACAGGTTTTTATACTGCCCCTAATGAGAGGCATTGCCATGGCCCCTCACAGGTGTGGTACAAACTGACTGAAAAGGCTGCAGCTTCTCACAGAAATTAAGCATCAATATCCTGAACTAGAGGAAGTTTTTCTTGTCCTAGTTTCAAGGATTTATGTCTCTGTCTGTTGGGGACACCATTGCTTGAAACAGGGAAGAAATGCTAAGCTGACCAGAAAATACAGCCATCCTCCAAGAAAAGAGTTACTTTTTCAGTAACATTGACTTTGGAATTGATTATAAATCCAAAAGCAATTACTTACTTACGAGCTTAAGTTAAAGCAGATTGCAGGGTAGTTTGGATTTAAATAGGTGGCAATATGTATCCATTACTCTGTCCAATATGCTAATGGCAAACGAGGTCAGAATAATGAAGCATCCAGTGAACAAAAAACCTTGAGAAACAGTATCTGATCCATGTTTACCTTTCTTGATTACAGGGTAGCAGTGGTGAAATGCAGCCTTTCATCAGACAGCGTTTCATTTAGCAGAAAACTGAGAACCAGGGCGCCTGCAGAGCTGGAGACCTAGCCAGGGCTCTTCTGCCACCAGTCCAGAAAAAACCCCAGGAAAATCCAAGGAAAGTCAGCCTTCCCAAGAGACAGGGTATGTGAGGGTGTTAGAGTAACACCAATGTCTGTTGTGGGCAAAAGAGATAGAATTCATAAGAAATAGAATGAATGGACACACAGATGAATATGGTATTTTGGGGAGAAAGTCAGCATAGTTCAGAAGAGTCAAACCTCACAAATCCATGGCAGCTCCCTGAAGGAGTAGCTAAGCAGGTAGATAAAATAAAGCTTGATGATATAAAATCAATTTAGACTTTAAAAAAGGCATTTGACAAGGTACCTTTCCAGTAATTTAAAAAAACTTAGTCACACTGTATTTGTTGAAAGACTAAACAGGCACCCAAAGGAACAGTCAGGAGATAAACCAGTGTGATGACTAAACTTGCATGTGAGATAAATTTATTTAGGTAGACAGTGAAGTGGACCTGGATGTGAACATCAGATGAAATCTCTCATGATACTGAGTGACTGGGTGATAAAATGTCAAATGAAATTAAATGTTATAAAATGCAAAATAATATCCATGAGAAAGAATAATTCCTTATCAGTGCTTCCTTCTCATCTGAACACAAACACTAACAAGGAAGTTTGTAAATGGCAGTTCAGAAAATATCTGGAGTTTTGCTCAGTAATGAGGAGTGTTAAGGACTATTTATGGTGGAATAGAAAACAGAAAGAAAAGATGTCATTGTGTCCTTATATTTACTTAGGACACACATCCACGACCTAAAATGGTGAAACTTAGAGTCAAAAAGATGTGGTACAAGGAGGCAGTAGAGCTGGAAGCAGCAAGTGTGATCAAACTTGGAGTATATTCATATGGAAAATGGCTGGATTGACTCCTCAGCCTGGAGCAGAGCTTTTGTTTTGTAGCTGATGAGGGGGTTGAGGTGCCTTAGGGAAAACCTGTCCCTCAGGTGATTCCTGGGCTTGCTGAAGACACTGTACCTACAAATGCAGGCTGGAGGAGGGGGACAGCAGGAAACCTGCCCTGTTCCATGTTACCTTGGAGCCAGAGCTCTGCCAGGTGCTGGTACAGGTTGAGGGGAGGTAGAGGAGTGTCACAAGTGGGAAGAGGGGAGTAGGGGTCTGAGGGTGGCTGAACAGTGAAAAACGTCTCCAGACTTTCATGAAGGACTCCTTTAGTTGTGTGAAATGACCAGCAGGAGGATACATCTGTGTACCTGGAGCACTTGCAGGATGTACTCATCTTTAGAAAGGAGCAAAAGAGACAATCAGTGTGCTCTGGGTGCCTAGGATAAGTCCTTCAGCTCCCCAGGAAAGTGCTGTGGGCTGGGAGGTGGCAGTGTGGGCTGTGCCAGTTCTTTCCAACAGAAATGGAATTTTACAGATGATTGAAGGACACTTGTATTAAATTTGATTTGCACAGGCAAAAGCTCATCTGCTTTCCCAAGAGTGTCCCTGATTACTGCAGTGCTGTTTGGAAGTCCCACAGTGGGAGGAGGCAGGTTTGTGTCTCTGCTTCTGCTGCTCTCCTGTGCAGTGGAAAAAAGGTTGGACCCAGGAACAACAGAGATGAAGAATACGTTTTTGTGCTCTGCCTTCCTGTGCCTACTAAAGTTGAAAATGAAGTTTGGGGGAAAATTTTTCCAGCTCACAGATGTTTATGGAGATGTGGGTAATGCCATCTCTTACAGCAGGTGGGCAGGAGGAGTCTCTTCTTCCTTTTGATAATGTCATCTTGCTCTCAGGGTGCTAGAAGTGCTGCTTTAGCTTTCCTGCATTTTTGGAGCTGGAACTATATCCTGAGGATTTAACAACAAGAATTAATTTTTTTTTTGGTCCAAAAAGGGCTCTGGATTAGAGTGTTTCTCTCAGATAACTCACTTGTGCAAAGTCAATAGTCGTCTGTGAATCGGTGAGGGAAGACAAATGCATTCATCAGCTGCTAATATATCTCTGAATGAATACTGAAATGTAAAAGTACTGTTGAGCAAGTCAGGAATTTCCTAGTGTTAAACAGCTGGATGGTTCCTTAGGCCCAGGTGTTCCCTTGGTGTGTTACTCTTGCAGTGAGCTGCCCCAGGGGATGTTCCAGTCCCAGATTAACCAGCAGACCTTTTTGTTGGACAGCCCAGCCTTTGCCTGTTGCTGATAGCTTCAGGAACTGTGGGATTCAGTTGTCTCTGCCCGTTTTCTGTCTGTCATTCAGCTGCATTCAGCTTCAGAGAGGCTTCATTTTTCCTTCATGGAATTCTCGTCCTTTATTGAAATTGCTTCAATAACATCAAGTGTCGAAGTGGGAGTTTTACATGGCAAAAATGAAGAAGGATTAATTTCTTCTAGTATAAAATCATCAGAATTGTACAGGGCGAGAGGCATATAATTTTCTTGTTCCTTCTCTAAACCATACAGAGGCTTTTTTTTTTTTTGGGAAGGAATAAAGATGATGCTTAGAGTTGATAAACACTGTCACTCAGGTTTCAAGAAGTTACAGTAAATTGGAATATATTATTTAGACCACATTCAATTTCAGATCATACATAAATTATGGCCAAATGTTCACAATATAATTAGTAATTTCAAAATACCTACTTTTAATTTGCTTTATTCAAATATTTATGCCTAAATAAAGGACTGTAAAATACGATAAAGCTCAAAAGTGAACTTTTTGTAAGAAAGCCATATTTCAGTATAAATCTTGTTCTCTTTCATGTATCCCTCTTGGAACCAAATTGTTCCAGTTCTCCCAATCTCTGTTCATTTGCCCTTTTCTAGGCAGCCTGTATCTCCCTGTGCCTTCAGATTATTCCCTTCTCTGCAATAAGTTCTGGGCCATATAAAGGACATGGATCCCTGATGATGTTGTGTTAGTTCAAACAAATTAACAAATCTGTAAAAGTTTACATTTCAGATGCATGAATAGCATTTCAAGATTATAATTAAAAAATCATTCTCATTTTTAAGGACTTGCTACAACAGTGCTGAGGCATTCTTAAATGTGAGGCATAGAAAATTTCTGTCCTTTTAGATGTGGTCTTAGCTTGGAACTAACCACACACCCTTCAGAGCACTGGCTTTATTTCTTCTGAGAAGGGGGACAGAAATCTGCAATTCCTGGTTGCCTACAGTTTGCATTGTGTTTTGATGTTGTCCTCATTTTCTCCATTTTAAAATTGCCCAATTTTAGTATTCTTTTCAAATGTAAAGGAGCATGATTTTAGATGGTTTAAAAGTTGTCTAATGACACGTACATGGTTTCAGTTGTTGAATTCATTTATTGTGGGTATTTCTATCACAGCCCACCCATCTGCAGTTGCTTTTCAACATTTTTATGATATTATTCAAACTTTTCTTTAAATTCCAGAAAAAGACCCCAAAACAACTAAACAAAAGCCAAAAAATGAGCATTGTCTATTTTTCCTTGCTGGCCTATTTTTACTAAAAATGCTTATTTTCCTTTTTGTAACATTTCCCCTCAGTCATAAATGCAAGAATATAGATCTAATTCCTATAAATAATTTGCAAGTTTATATCACATTTTCATCATTTACCAGAAAATTATTGGAGTGCTTCAGTTATTTGAAGTTTATTGCCTTATGCCTAAATTTCCAATGACACTTGTTAGATGTGACTGTCAATTTACTGTCTCCTTTCCCACAGGATGTGTTATAAGCTCTTTTTACTTGTCAGATGAAAAGGCAAGAGTCTATTCTTTGCAGCACCAAAAAAAAATTGAGGGTTTTTTTTTGCCCGCCACATATAAAGTATTTGCTTTTTTCTTATCAGTCTTAGGTAATTCTGATAAATCCGAAGGGACTTGGACCAAAGTTTCAACTAACATTTTTCTGCACAGGAAATGTCAGTGTGCAGAGAGCCAGATTTGGCACATTATAGTCACGTGTGTGACATTAAATGTCTTGGCTCATCACACTCAGAAAAGAAGAGAGGCTTCAGCAGGAATAGGTTTCTTATATCTCAACGAAAGGTTTGAGGAAGGGGAGTGAAACAGGAGATAAAGAGTTGTGAGAGAAGACTGTAAGAGTTTAGGTAAAAGAGAATATTACTATGGAACAAGAGGAGAAAAAAGCATATGCTTTTTATATGCTGATTTCTGCTGTGCACTTACATTCTCTGCAGGGAGCCCATTAAATTTCAGCCCCAGTGGTAGCTGGCAGACAAAGGACACCTGGATGGGGAGAAGAAGGTCATTAGTGGGTCTGAGTTTGAAAAGGTGACAGCTTCCAGTTTCACACAGCTCCCATTTCATGGGGGGCTTGTTGGGGCTTTCTTTGCCCCTTTTGACATTTTGAATACACTTTCTCCAGTTGTGATTCTTCTGGTCTCCGTGAATTCCAGATTGGCAATTGTAGCAAATCAACCTGGAACACTTTCCTGACTTAGGAAAAGAAGCTCGATTTTATTCTACACATATTAAAATTTTAGCCATCATTGCAAAGACTGAAACATGAGGGCTTTGTAAATATGAAAAATAAGGTGGCTGTAAGGGTATAATATTTGAAAATAATGAATTGTAATTGTTTTAGTGAATTATGAACTGTAACAAGTTTGTTTCTCTGAGCTATGGGAAAGTTTGTGCCTAATAAAGCTCCTGTTGCTCAAGATGTTTTGTATGGCTTAGAAAGAATCAAATAGTTGGTTTTTTTCTCAGTAAAACTGATAACAAAAGCATTGACTTTATTTTTCTTTTATTTTTGATTTCATCAGAAACTTAAACCATCTATAATTTGCATGGATATATGATTTTCAGAGTTAGTTTGATGTTTGGTTTTGAATTTCACTCTGTTTCCTGACACTGAATTATTTAGTTTATTAACATCAGTGGTTTTTTTGGTGTAGTTTCAGAGCTTTAATAGATTTATGTCAAGAACTGTAAAAGAAAAATTACATTCTCTAGGCTAGTTAAAATTTTAAAAAGGTTATTTCATGTTTTAAAATTAATTCTATATGTAATGAAAATAGTGGTTCCAGTTTTTCTCATCTTGTGTTACATTTTTTTAATTCTGTGCAATTATTTCCTAGCATGCTTTAGATAATTACAGGTATTACCTGTATGAAAAGCCAGTATTAGCAGCTGTAATTCCATGGCATTATAAAAAAAAAAGGGAAAAATGGGATTTTAAGAGTGTGTGTAAGAAAGTCAGACATACTGACTGAAAGTAACTTATCTTGCACACTTGTTGTAACAATATGCAGTTTTTAATACAACAGTGCAGTATTGAGTGCAGTTGAGGATTACATTCAACATAACACGAATTCAGGATAAATGAATAAACAGAAGAAATGATCCATGTCCTGCTAAATCCTAAGCATGCCAGCACAATGTAAGTTCTGCTCTGTGCTATCATCCCATTTTTGTTTCAGCCTCTCTAACATCAAACATAAAAATACCAATAAATGGTGGTGAGTTAGATCTTAGTGAGTCAGTCATGGGTTACTGAGGCTGCCTTTGGAAGGGGAGAAATCCACGAGGAGACAATTATGAGAATTTCTTGTAACTGAGATAGACAGCACCATGTTGATGAGTGTCCTAAAAAACTCAGGGCATCCTTTTCCTGAACCAAGACACAAGTCAGACTAAACTCTGGTTATTCTCTTTGTTCATGATGATCAAATGCCCAGTAATTACAGCAGTTTTCACTCTGAAAGTGTTTTATACAAATGTTTGTGATAATTTTTGCCTCCTAGAATGATGTGAGGTGTGCTGATCCTTTTATGCAAGGTGGTAAAGGAGCCATTCTGTCCATATCTCACACTCAGGGCACATGAAAGAACGTGCCCAAACAGTATGGTGAAATCCATGTGGGTGACATCAGGTGCCTCTCAGGGATTCTGGACAAATGCTTGGTTTTCATTTCCTTTTCCAGAACTGAATTGTTGGGAATGTGAGAGAGCTCAGAAAGGGAGAGGGGAACCCCAGGCAGCTTGGCAAAGAGCCACTTGCTGTAAAACAGCTGGAGAAACATCTCCTGGCATTCTCCACCTATAAAACCAGACTATTTTATGTTCAAGTTAGAACCACAAATGATAAAATCAAAAAACTCTATGCTTAACTTGGAATATTGCATCTTTCCTCCGTGCTGAACAGACTGTACATTCCTTCCTTTGCCTTTGAAATCAAATTGAGCCCCAGTTCCCAGTCAGTGAAGTGTGTGGTTGTGGTTGTATTTCTTAATTTCTTATTTCTTCTGAGTTATGAAAACCACTTGGGCTTGTTTAGAGCAGCATATGTGTTTTCTTGCCTTTCTGAGACAGACCCAAGCATTTTAAAAACGGAGCATGCATTTACATTTAGTTTAGTGCACGTTGGTTGGAAAACCCTTTGGTTTTCCTAGATATCCTTGTGAATAGAATCCTTACAAAATACATAGCATAAAAGTAGTAGGTGCTCAACAAAAGGTAACCACTTCAGTTTGTGTTTTAGTTCCAGTATTGTGAGATGGTGTTTTAGTGGTACTTGTGCAGCCTGATTACTGATTATGGTAGCAAATATCTGTGGTGAGTAATGTCATTAATTAGCTCATCAGTTTAATGGGACAGACATTTTTAAGAGGAGACCCTAGCAGTATTGTACATGTGTTTAATATAAATAGACAATGGATATGGTGTCTTTTGCATGTGTTCTCAGACATGGTTTTTGGTGCTGGGTGACAAAGGTACTACAGCCAGGGCCTGCCTTTCTCTCTTTTTCCCCTTCTGCATTCCCCAGACATGCCTTGCAGCTTGTTCCTCCAGGATGTGTGTGGAAAGCTGCTGTAAGCAGGGTTTTGTGACCCAGGACTGCACTAGAGCCACAAACATCAGCTGGCACAGCCAGGTCAGCCAGGGCTTCCTCTGAGCCCTTCTCACAGATTGTGCTGAGATGGAGCACACTTGGCAGATGTGTCACTGGCACCTGACCCTCTGTCCCCATCTGGAACTGGCAAGTGTCTGTAATGCTGGGGGTGTTCAGTGTCCCTGTTTTTCTGTGCTCTAAACAAGTGGGAAAGGAAGGAAGGAAGCAAACAGCAGCGTTCATGGAAAGCACCAGTGGTAACCTTGGAGACTGAGAAGGAAGGGTGCAGAGCTGTTAATTTATTTCCAAGCTGAAGTGCTCCAACAGCCATATTTCATATTTCCTGTACACTGCAGGCATCCACATTCCAGGAGCAATGCAGACAGCAAGTGTACATCTCACCTTGCAGCTTGGGACGTGCCTCCAGGAGAGCAGGGACTCGTGGTTGTGCAAGAGCAGCCAGGTTCCTGTGCCATTGCCCCTCCAGGCTGAGATGGAGGCTCTTTTTCCCTTCCCTTTCAGGGTGGGTTTAACCTGGGGGTGCAGAGTTGAAGGCATGTTTTGGGCTTGAATGTAGAAGAGGCTGTGTTGCTGTGGGGAAGAGAGGTCTGTGTCACCTGGCTGCTCTCTGGGCCTGAGGAACTGCTGCCACTCATTCTGGCATGGCAAAACAGATCTGTCTCTGTCTGCTAGGGCCAGCAAAAGAGCTGTTGTGCTGTTTGATGATCATTCCATAATGAAATGCACATTGCTTTTAGTTGCTGCTTACAGTGCCTGGGGTATTTGGAGCTGGAAGTAATAGTTCTGATATTTCTATGATGAAAAAGGAGGTTTGGATCTGCACTCCTCTGCTAACTGCAGCCAGTTGTGGGTTATTGATGGTGGGAGTGCCATAGCTAAAGAAGCATAGTAAGAGGAATTAAAGTTCTTGAAACATGCAACAGAACAAATATTGTGCAGCTCTATGGTGTCAGTAAAATGATTCTCCTCTGCTGGTTGTGATAGGGAAGCACATCCCTGTGGCTTCAGTCCCCAGTTTTTTTCTTGTACATTTAATACATTTACATTTGCTCCCACACTTTGAGCTTTGGAGCAGATGTTGGGTAAGTTCAAGTGCATTGCCAGTGGCAAAGAGAAGTTTGATGGCTGGATGGGCAGCTGGGAGATGTCTGCTGGTGCCTGCACTCCTCCTGTCAGGGCTGGGGAGGCTGTGTGCCAGTGCAGAGAGCTGTGCCCAAGCCTGCAGTCACTCTCCAGTCTCACCAGGGCTGAGCTGTCACTGGGCTAGTTGGAGTTTCACCCAGTTAGCCAGCCTGAGGTGCAGCTGGCTCTGGGAACATCCCTCAGCTGGCTCTGGGAACATCCCTCAGCTGGCTCATCCATCACACCTCAGTCTGTGATTGTTATACAAAACCTTCTGGGTTTGACTTGTCCCTTCTCTATCCCATTTCACATTTCCTTTTAGCATTTTTCCTTTGTTGTTCAGCTTTATCTTTATATAAACGCGAAACGAATTGAGTTCTCTTTGAGTCGTTTAATTCCAGGAATTAAAATTAATTGGGGAATGTATCAGTTTTACTGTTTCTCCGTCCTTGTAGACAGCAGCATATATTGCTTTTCAGATTTTCAGGCTATGATCCGATTTGCAAACGCTTCAGTGATTTTCTCTTTGCGTACGCGTTTGAGAATTACAAGGAACACTGAGTTAGCTTTGGAAGGGGCTTTTTACCACAGAGAGAAATTCAGCCTGGCAGTGTAATTTTAATTGATGGCCAAATGGGCTGGAAAGCAAACTACCCAAAAACCTAACAGAGGCAATGCTTCCTCTTCTAAATGCAAACTAACGCAGCAATGAAGTTGGCTTGTGCTAAAGAACTAGGCTACCTCAACAAAAAATGTTTTTTCAATGCAGGGAGAGGTGCAGTTAAATAACACCATCACAGAAGATTCCCAGATGTTTTAAGGTAATTCACGTTGGGTTTGGATTGGTTGTTGGTTTTTGTTTGGTTTGTTTGGGTTTTTTTTCTCTTCTTTTTCTTCATCCTCATTTCCTCCATGACGTGTCAGGCGTAGGGTAAAAATATTACAGGCCCTGGGATAAATCTTGCTGCAGAAAGAATGGCCCTGAAATGAAGGTCATAAGGTTATTTGGTGGCATTGATTCATAGAAACAGATGGTTTATCCCAGAAATTACACTACAGGGCAGTTCTTTCAGAAATTAAGGAGTAAGAAATCATCTCCAAAGAGATGATGCAATAGGGAGGATAAATAATGTAATATCTGTGGGAACTTTGCACTGGTCTATAGCCTTCAGGGAAAGGCACAGGAAACACTGTGGGAAGTTTCAGACACAGTGAGACCAGGACCTGAACGTGATGGAACCAGAGAGGGAAGGAAGGTGAAAGGGAGCTCCCTGTGTTTACCAGGAATATTCAGAGCTGGCACGAAATGGCCATTGTGGCTGGTGGCAAGAGGAGGGCACTGCTGAGGTGGAGCCTTCCTGTTCCAGGGTGAGAATCCAGGATATTTCCTGGCTGTGCAGCAGCAGAGTTCCAGCTGCTCTGCTGGATGTGCTTGGGAGGCACACAAGCACAAACCAGCAAAGGCAGAGCAGATTTTGCTGTATTTCCAGCCTTCTGTGAGGTTTTCTCTATGGTTATGAAAATTTCTTTTGAGGGACATGGGAAAAAATATCCCAGCCAAAGAGAAAGGCAGTATGCATTTCCAGTCATGATTAACCAGCCAATGTTTTCCAGGTTTTGGGGATGGAAATGTTCACTCAGGTGGCAGTAAAGAGCTTTAAGCTGTAAAGCTGGAACTGTTGCTGAAAATAGGAATTCAGGAGACTTGTGTGCATATTCATAGTAACACACACTAGAGACAGTGATTTTAACCATGGCCAGGAGGTATGGTCAGCCTTTATTCTGGAGGGAAAGCACCCCAGAGTGAAACCTGTGCTCTCAGTGCTCATGAGCAGGGATCCTTCTCCCTGGAGCCTCACATCCTGCTGACTGAGGTCAACAGCAATATTGTAGTTAATTACAGAAAAGCAACATCGAATTTATACAGCATTTAACTGCATGTGTAAGTGTTATAAGAATTTCTAACATAAAGGGATAGTTAGAAATCATAAAATATAACCACTCATCACCGTGTGTTCCTTCCAAGTAATGACAATTAGTGATAAATGTGCAGAATAAACTGAAATCTCTTGCAGTATGTGGAATGCAGTTTCAGTATTGTAGCACTGATTTTCTTTCTGTGTGTTGTTGTGCTAGCAGGTTACTAAAAACCAGCAGCACATAGGTTGGGAGTTGCAGTAGGTATAAAGGTACATTTAGAAGAACCAGTTCCTTCTGCCTGAGCAGGATGTATTGTATGTAAATATCCACCACATAAAAACACTAAAATTCAGAGGTAGAACAAAATAAAATCTACATGATTTGTAAAATGCACAGGTTTTATAGTACTGTAAATTCTTTTCAGAGAAAATGGAAATGTTTAAGACATACATATATAACCACTAATCATCAAATAACTATTGATAGATAGAAGTTTGGTCCTCAAACAAATCTTCTGACATAAAAAGATAAGATAATAAAACAACAGAGAGAGATCATAAAAGGTATAAAACACTTGAACCAGTGATGAAGCTGAAAAAGGTGTAATGTTTGAATTTGCAGCATTCTGGGGAGGTAGAGTGAAAAATAGAAGAAGAGGAACAGAATGTCTGAAGGGGGCCCTGAGATAGTGTAGAGGTGAGCAGGTGTTGGTCATTGTTACAGTTTAATGCCAAATCTTTGCAAAAAAAAAATAGCAAAGAATAAAAAATCCCACCAAAACCAAACACAACCCCCTCAAAAACAAACAAACAAACAAACAAACAAATGAACGAGACACCCAAAACAACAAACATGAAAAACCAGCCCAACCCCCCATATTTGCTAGAGGGATGTTTGAGGCCAGAGAGAGGCTCAGAAAGAAAAACCCCAGAAGTGTAAAAGAATGAATATGCTATTAAAGAGCATAGAAAATTTCGGGGAAATAGTGCTCTGAAAGAGTCTCTATTTCTGCTGTAAGAACATGCTGTGAAATGTGTTCATAAGCTCAAATAACTTTTTCACAGACAAATGAAAAACCTGCAGCTCTGTCCAGCTTATCAAGTCATATTCTGTCGCCTATGAATCCATGTTTTTGGAAGATCACTCTGGATAGCACTTGGAGGGGGAAAAAAGGAAATAGTGAAAGCCCTCAGATTTCTGTAGCAAAGAGGCATTCTAAATTTTTGGATAAAATATGTCTGTTAATTATAATGCCATCAGATTGACCTGAGTGTCACTAGTCTTCAAGATAATCTGCACAGAACTTGGCAATGAGCATGTGTTAATTCTTGATACAGAGTTTGGAAGAGAGGTGTACTGAAATAACTCATCCAAGTGTATGTATTTCTGAATAGCAAAAATGATAGAAAAAAAGGAACATCTTTCAAGTGACATTCTTGAAGTTATTTGGCATTACAAACTGCAGAGCATCTGGTTCAGTTTAAAATGCCTTTAGATAGAAGCTCCTTTCATCGCCTACCTTCTTTTTTTTTTCAATTTTGGAGGTACCAGTGCACGTGGGATTGCAGAGGGATATCAGTGTACTTGTGACACTGCCCTGAGCTCCTGCTGTGGCTGGGTGTGAAGCAAAAATCAAAGGGTTAAGAGCTGAGCTGAGGGATGGGAGCTGTACACACAGGGATCAGATAGAAGCAATGCAGAAAGTGCTGAGCCAGTAGAGCTAGGACAGTAAATCCTTGCTTGGCTGTGCTGTGTCAGGATGGGTGGGTGGGACATTGTTAAAGTGGAGGAGCCATAGCTGCAGCTGGACCCAAAACCAGCCAGAACCAGGCTGGGAGCTGGAGCTGTGGCCAAGGGGCCCCAGAGCCCAGCAGCAGGACAAAAGTGAAAAGGTGAAGGTGAGGGAGACTCCCTGACTTCATCATTAGGAGACCACTGACCCACCTGAAGGAAGGAACTGTGCAGATGTGAAAGGAGCTTGTTTTAATGCAAAGCAGGGCTAGGTAATGCATATATTGGCATGTTGGGTACCTACAGAATATGTAAGACTTTGGTGGGTAAAAGAAGGCACTTCACCCTGCTGCTCTGAAGAGCAGGAGTCCTGCTCTCTGGAAAGCCCAGGAAAAGCCTCTAACTGAGCCTTTTAAATGAAATTTTATCACTCACAATGATGAGGAGCAATGTTTACCTGGATTTCCAGCTAGCTCCATTTGTAGAGCATGTTTATCAAAGCACAGGCAAGGGAAGTTTGAGGAATAAAAATCCGGGAAAATCAAGGCAAACTCAAGCCTCATTTTGGTGGTGACCATCAGAAAATCCTCGTGTAATTAGGTCTGAGCCTGCTTTTGGTTTTTGCAATGGCTTTTGTTTAAACAAAACTAGCTGATAAAAAGTACTGTTACCATGCTCAAGATCTAGGTCCTACTTGTAGATGGCTATTCCAGATAGGGTAGTGAGAACATCCTAAAAGATTTCTGTAATGTAAGGATAAATAAGCAATCAAGATATTTAAATTGCCAAGGCTACCTCTTCCTTCCAAAGAGAGGTGAAGGAGCCCTTCTTTCCCCAATGAACTACACCTGAGAAAGTGTCAGGATCCAAGGAACACCCTGGAAGCTGTGTCAGGGAAGGCACAGGGTGGCATTTCTGGAGTGTCCTGGGCAGGGCTGTGGCTTGGACTGAAGGATTTTGATGGGTCCCTTCCCATTCAGTGTATTCCATGGCTCCATGGAATGTATATCATATCTCCATCTTTAGTAAATTGCCTTGAAATATGCTTTACTAATTTGGCAATACTGGGATTTTATCTCTTTTTCATTAACTGCTTTCTCCATCAAATTCTTTTGATAGGTTTGTTATGATAATGGAGTATGTCAGAAATCTCCTTGTGGGGGTTGTAGGATGTTTCAACCCCTAGAGACTCTCTGATCACATCAGGTCACAGCAGCTGTTACAGTGCTGATCAAATGCACTTTTTACATCCTCATCCACATCTCAAGTGTGGTGTCAGAAGCTGCTTCAAAAGAGCAGGAGGATGGAACTTCTTTTAGAAACTTTCTCTGTGCACGTCTACCAGACAGAAAAAATCTTTCTAAAACAACATTAGAAATAAAAAACACTAATCTTTGCTTTAACTTTTTCATTATTGTCTCCAGTGAAAATTTTCAAGAGATTATTTCACTGTCCTCCTTTAGCATCTTATATCTGCCTAAGAAGCTTATGTGTAAGAAAGAACTTAATTTTTTGCAATTCTGAAGTCAGCACATTCTGTTCAGTTTCACTGAGTGAGAAGGACCTCAAATAAGCTCTCACTCCCCTTTTGATCATGGTGTTAGAATGGCCCAAAATCCAGCCAGCTCTCCTCTCTTTAGAGCTACAAGTGAAGATGGAGACCCATTAGAAACTCACCCAGGCAGTGCTCACATCTTTGCTCTCAGAAAATGGAGGCTGATACTGTTTGTGCATCACTGTTCAGGCTGCTGCTGCAGATACCATACAGCTTCAGAACAAAAATCAGGCTTCAGCTCCATAGGCTGTAAAGGTTCTCTGGATGTTACAGAACACAGCTTGAAACAGAGCCAAGTTCAGGATGTCCAGTGCATTAAGGACATTCCAAGCCAAACTGCTGCAAAGTAATCCCTGTAAAGTAGTCACTGGCTGGCTGTGTGGAACATAAACTGCCCAGAGCACGATTTATTCTGGTCCCACCATGGTCCTACAGCCTAGTACAAGAAGTACAGGATGGTGGAAGATTCCCAGAAAGCTGAAACTATTTTAGATCAACGAAGCAGCATTATTTTCCTTCTTCACAAGTGCCATTCTAGATGCAATGTCTCTATTTCTGTGTTTTGGCATTGGATTTGTAACTTACAGGGACTCCAGTGAACCATCCCATGTGCTTTTGCTCACAGTGAGGAAAGGCAAAGCTTCTGTAGGAGCCTTGAGTGCAGAAGAGTTTGACCCTTGCCATCAGCATCCCAGGCCCTTTGCTCTCTCTGGGGGTGGGAAACGTGCTCTTTGCTCTCTTCTGCAGAGTCACAGAGAGTAAGGGAAGCACAGCCCAGCCTTGTCTCTTCTCCTGGCAGTGTCAGGAGTGATGGGGCAGAGCAGCAGCCTGAGTGCCTGGTGGCCATCCCTGCCACAGCCACCTGGAAATCTCAATTTGTACAGGCACAGATTGCTTTTCCCCTTCTGTGCCTGACCACACAAGACACTTCTCTTGTTTACAGCCTACACTGACAGTTAATCTCTTAGTAACTTCTTAGAAATTTTCAAGTAAAACTCACGTGGAGAAATCTTTCCTTTTTCAACAGGCTCTGAAAATGTCTGGGTTTTTTGTTTGGTGGTTTTGTTGGTGGGCTTTTTTTGCATAATGTACTATATCCTTCCCTGTGGCCTTTAAATTACTTGCTCATCAAGAAGGAGTTTACATACCTGTTAAAATAAGTGCACTCTGAAATGCCAGCAGAAAAAGATGCATAAGGATGCAATCTAATAAAAAATCAGTCTCTTCATGTTCCCAGGTTTGTGAATATTTATCATCATAAGCAAGTAGCAGAGAGAGGCTTGGCTGAGGAAGTCATGGTCACCAACAGAAAACAAATGTCCCAAGAGAAAGCAGTTTCCTCTGAAGTCCCAGGTAAAAGCTGGTGACAGTTTCCTCTGTGTGGCCCTGAGCTAAACCAGCCCCATAAATTCAGGTGCTCAAGGATGTGTGCAACAGAACAGACATTGTGCCCGGTAAGGTTCCCTCATTTTCTCTGAAAGCAGCTGGGTGAGCTAACTGTGAGGCTAAGGAAGCACCAGAAATCATTAGTCACCCCTGCAGTGTACCTGCTGAGCTCTGAGAGCACTGGAGCAAGGCTGCTGCTCTCAGTCCCGTGCTGCAGAGTGCAGACAGTGCAAGGCTCTGCGTGTGACCAGCAGATGTGTGTCAGTAACCCAGCACACAGCCCTCTCCCCCAGCAGCACACCAGCCCAGGAGAGCAGCTGGAAGCAGGCTTTGCCTCATGCCTTCCCTAGGCACGGGCAGCTTCCCACACCCAGCTGCTCTGACACAGCACGGGGTCCAGTGCTTTGAATCACCCATGGTGTGCTGGAGCACGTCTTAGGGGTTTGGAGTTTTCACATCAAATGCAGAACAGCAGCTGATTCTATGGTTTTCAGGCATTGCTGGGGTAAAGTAGCTTGAAAAAGTGCTGCTATGTCAAGGGGAAAGTCTTCTAAATTAGTCTTGACTATTGTGTGCTAGATAAACCTTTATCATTTCTGGCTCTCTTCAGCTCCATAAACAGTGGGATGAGTCTGTACAGAGAGAGCAGGAACAGTCTGGTCATTTATGGTCACTCTGAGCAGTGCCTGACTCTACATGGATTTCCCTGGAAATCTCAGTCTACGACAGTGATTTCTGCCAGGCTTGAGCCAGAGGGAAGAAATTACTCATTATCTTTGGCCGGGCAGTAAAGGGATATCTGTGCTGCTCTGCTGCTGGTGTTCAGGCTGTCTCTGGGCTGGTTTGGCCTGGGGTAAGGCTGGTTCTCTCCACAGCAGGTGCTCTGGGCTGTGCTCTGGTTTGTGCTGGAAGCAGTGCTGGTAGCACAGGGATGTTTTGGTCATGGCTGGGCAGAGCTCACACAGAGCCAAGGGCTCCTCTGGCCCTCACCCCACCCCTCAGCGAGGGGCTGGGGGCACGAGGGGCTGGGGGCACACAGCCAGGACAGCTGAGCCCAAGGGACCCAGGGGATGGCCCAGAGCACGTGGGGCCAGGCCCAGCACAGAGCTGGGAGGAGGAAATGGGGACACTGGGGCACCTGCCAGCCCATGGCAGCAGGGCATGAGCTCCTTGTTCTGCTCCTTGCATGTGCAGCTGCTGCTGCCCCACTGCCCTGGCTGTGCCCCAGCCCTGGGCTCTCTCATGGTGCCCTAAACTCTGTCCCCATCCCAGAGGGGCAAATGAGTCAGTGGCAGTGTGGGGCTGAGCTGCTGGGCTTTAAACCATGACAGCCTCTGAAGGGCAGCCTTGGGATATCTCACCAGAGTGTCTCAGTCTGGAGAAAAAGCCAAAATAGGTTGTTTGGCTTGTGCAAACAATATTTTTCTCTTTGTTGTGAGTTACCAAGACCTGAGTGAAGTACAAGTCCTGCAGTTGCTTAGAGGAGGAAAAGGAGATATCATAGATATAATGAGAAGGAATGAGGATGGAGGATTATAGTTCTGGTTTCCTCCTGATGCACATGGTGCAGGAGCAAAGGAGAATTTGCCAGGATCACACCCTGGGAGCTGTGCTCACCAGCACTCTGAGAAAGCATGTAGCTGTTTCACAGATTCATGCTCTCAGACACTTGGATAGCCAGTTGTATGTCATTTTTTGTATGTTTGTCTTGTCAGACAAGCATCCAGGAATAGCTGTCTGTTCTCAAAGCAATTCTCAAGGCTTGATGCATCCTGTGGAATCTGCCTGGTCCACCAGTCAGACCATGGACAAGGAAATGGTGTTATGGAAAGCAAACCTACCTGTTCCTGCCTGCCTCAGTGCAGCTGTGAAACCCCAAGTGTGTAGGAGCACTTGGTGCATGTGGAGTGTAGGGACAGTGTGCTGCTGCCATCTGGAAAAGCAGGGTACAGAGTGTGTGCTCTGTTCTTTTGACTGCCTGATGAGAACAGAATTCTGCCAGTGACTGGGCTGTGCATGTGCCCTCTCTTTGCCAGAGCTCTCTGTTTTCCATGCTGGAATTGTGAGTTGCAGTGTGCCTCTGCAAACCTCCTGTGACATCTCCTGCTTGTCAGAGCCCAGCCACAGCCCTCAGGAATTCCAGCAGTCATCCCTAGGAATGCCATGGCATTATGAGAATGTTACCAACATTTCTACTTTATTATATAGAACAGAAATACTGGCTGTATCCTGCACTTGCCACTTAGAATGCAAGTATCATGAAAGAGGTTTTAAAGCATTACATGTTTTGGTAGCATTTGTGGAAATCAAACATTATTATTGCAATCATATTATTTTTATATTTATATGGAGCCAGCGTGACCTGAGGCATCATCTGCTTGTTTTTGCTGCCTCTGCCTGCAACACTCTGAGTACAACAGCAATTTGCAATTTACTCTTTTCTGCTTCTGCCTTGTCCTTCACTGCAAAGCACAGGCCCTCAGCACAGCAGCATCTGTGTGTGTCTCCTGCACAGAAACAGAATTAAGGTTTTTTCTCCCTTTGCAGAGCAAGGCAGTTCTTTACAGAAGGATCAGCATGATTAGCTCACTGGTTTTCATGCACTTGTTTGCTTGTGTGGAGGAGGCTTTTTCTGTCAATGGGAGGAATGTTTAGCATCTGATTTTCTGAACTGAAAAGATTTCCCGTCTGTATAATTAGCCTTATTTATACAATTAGAGCTTAACCACTAATTGCTTGGGTTTTTTTAGTTTGCTTCCTTCTATGTAGAATATTCATCAGACAGCTGATATTGGAAAGTCAGAGATTAGACAATATTGTTGTTTTTCATGTTCCTACAAAGAATGCGTTTGTCAGTGAAGCAATGAATTTTTGAATGTTACCTAAACACTACTTAATGTCAGCATTTTTTCCTGAGTGACATGATGATGAATTCTGGAGAAAACAAACTGTCTCAGTGAAATTTCATCACATAAATAATCCAGTTGTGCCAAGAAATTCCATAATGACCTCAAGGCTTAGCAGCTGCCAAATACACCTCTTAGCATTAGCTACTGTGGTTGTGATATCAAAGTAATACACAACCAACCCTGCCAAATCTGCTTTCTCTAACACTCCATGTATCTTTTTTAGACCTCACTTAGTGTCTGCACATGGCATTTGCTTTCCTAATAGTAGCATGTCTTCATGCTCTACATTGTCCTCCTCTGTCTCTCTAGTGTGGTAGAGGCTGTGGAGCATCCTGTACATCTTAGAAATTCATAATTCAGTGAACCATTAAAAATAAAACAGGGTGAATGTGCTGGTGAGTGAGAGCAATCTCGCTGAGTTACAGAAAATGACAGTCCAAACTTGAATGCCATATAATAATAATAGTAATAGTAGTAGTAGTAGTAGTAGTAGTAATAATAATAATAAGAGTAATAATAATAATAATTCAGAAAAGCCCAGGTTGCAGTGCTATACCAGTTGTCATTATTTCTAGCTAATTCTGTAGAGAAATTCTTAAGCTTCAGTAAATTCATCCAGTAGGGTATGGCTGGCAACAGGCAAAATTTCTGGTATTTCAGGCAATCTTGTAAAACCTGTCAGAACTGTCATTAACTCATAACTCCCTTTGGAGTGTCTCTTATGTCTTTTAGGGCCTCTGAGATCAGCTTTTCTGTTTTGCCAGGCTGAAACCTTTCTTTCACAGCATAGGACTCCCAAATGGTGTATTTAGCTGTAGCTGTGTACTTTCCTTTGTTCATGCCAGTAGTGCTAACAGTATTGGATTGAATTAAACTTTGCTAAGGCTGCAGCAGTTAGGATCTTCAAATGCTTTTCTCCAAAGCACTTCTTCCTCATAAGAGAATTGGGAGAAAAACAAAAGAAGCCTAATGCTTAAAAATTCCCATAAAGAGCTTGATTGCTGTCACTGGGTGAACCAGCCACACATATCACACTGATCTGCAGAGTTTAGAGCATTTTTTTTTCCTCCAAACTCTCTGAAAGCATGGGTGCCTAAAACACATGCTCCAGGTTTGGACAAGCTTGAGACAAGCTCCTGCATCCAGAGCTCAGACTGAGGTGACATCATGAATAGCTCAAATTAATTACCCGCTTCAGTCAGACTGGATTGTCACACAAAACACTTCAAATGAGATGAAGCACAGTGTTTTGGTGAGAGGTGGCTGTCCTTAGCCCTCTGTGCCCCTGGGAAGGTGCAGGGCTTGTTTCCTGGGGTGGAGCAGCCTGCAGGGGAAGGCAGCAGCCAGGTCCTGATGTGCAGCCCAGAGGGGGGTGTTCCAGGTGCCTGCTACAGGAACACGGTGGAGAAAATGCCTTGTGAGGGTGTGTAGGCCAGTGCTGCTGGAGCACTTACTGTCAGTGTGAGCTGCACGTGAACAGAACCTCTGGCCAGCTGTGACTTGTGCTGGCTCCTGGCAGGCTGCAGGAATTCACAAACCCCACTCCAAACTCTGGTTTACAAAGGGGATGTCAGAGAAATGAGGGTTACTTGGAAAAGAGAGCAGTCTGCAGTGTGGTGATGTGTCCTGGTTTGAAGGACAGGTGTCTGCCAAGAAAGACAGGAGCTTCTCTTTGGCATGGAGAATGTAAACCCCCCTCCCTCCAAATTATTATAATTTTGAAATTAAGGGGCTCTCAGGTAAAGATAGGGGAATTAGGAATAACAGTTCTGTACTAGGAAAATTAAAATAGAAATGCAGTATTACAGAGAACAATCTCAAACCCTGCCAGAGTCAGAATCCAAGCTGACATCCGTCAGCCAGTCAGGGTGTTGGCAGCAGTGCCATTCCATGGTGGCTGCATCCTCCTGCAGTGGCAGATGTGGCTCAGCTGGAGCAGAAGCCAGACCTTTCCACATCCTCCCTGGACCTCCAGAGGAAAACTGCACCCTTCCCCAGGAGCACTGCTCTTTATTGGCAGGCACTGTCCTTCAAACCAGGACATGATGTCACACAGATGGGGGTTGTTTGAAAAGGAAAAGGAGAACAGCCTGCAGTGTGGGGATGTCACAGAAATGAGGGTTGTTTGAAAAGGAAAAGGAGAGCAGCCTGCAGTGTGTGAGGAGCCCAGGGGTGCTGAGGTGAGGCATTCAGAGCACTGTGGGCACAGCTCCTGTGCTGGCACAGCCCCAGGGCTGGAGCTGGGGCTCCTCTGTTCCAGCTGCCAGCTGCTGCACTCACACAAGTGAAATCCTGCTAGGACCTTGCTTTGGTCTCCTTCCCAGTGGTGTGTGCTGTCTTCACCCTTCATCATGGTCACTGCAAACTGGAGAATTGCTGGTTTCTCCCTGGCACTCCAGGCTGCAGCACTGCTCCCCTCTCTCCCTGGGTAATGCCCATGGCTGGGGCAGGGCCCTGCTTGGGGTGCCCCAAGAGCCCATCAAACACAGAAAGTCCCTGCTCCATCCCCCTGAACCTGCTGCTTCGTGCCTCACAGGCTGCCAGCTTCCTGCTAGGGACGAGTACTGATTTCCATAGCCAGCAAATATCCGGTAGGCAATTTTCCTTTTTAATCATTGTTCAGTGAGCACAGCCGGACACAAATAAATTGACATAATAGTTAAGGCCTCCTAACAGCTCCTCTCCCATCTCCTGAGGCCTTTCTTAGCCTCTAGGATTTTTATAAATATTTATTTCCCCTAGAAATAATTACATGATAATCTAATTACTTTATTACAGTTCTTCTCATAATTAATCTTGCTGTGGTTCAAACTTGAAGAAAGGAGATGGAACATACACCTATACTAATGCTAGAACACTATGTTAATCTGAAGAGTTTATCTTACATTTTTTAAAGTTTCTTCTGGTTTTTTGTTTAATTTTTTGATCTTGATATGTTCACTAAGCATCTTCCCAACCAGTACCAAATAAAACTAATATTTATCTGATTTTTACTGTACATCAGTAAAAACATAAGTGGTATGAATAGCAAGAAGGACCAGCAACATGGGTTTAGGCTATTTTATATTTATATTTTGGGAATATGTTTCATAGACTCTGCTAGTGTGAAACAAATATCGATATCAGGGCCTGAAGTGTGGAGTGGAAAAAATGCATGCTGCAAATTCTGTGTGTTTTCTTAGTTTGTGGGCTAGCTGCTTCCTCATCTATTTACTCTGCCAATACAGAAGTCCCTGAATTCGGATTTTCTTTTCTTTATGTATTTTAATTCTGTTGTCATTTCATACAGATAGAGAGCAGCATTAAATCTCCTTGGAATAGGTGTACTTTTATTCATTGTTCATGAATATCTCCTGAGTAGTCTTGGAAAGCAAATGTCCTGAGCATTTCAGTTTGTTTGTGCAGCTTTGTGTGGGTTGGACCCACTGATGGACTTGCATGAGCAGAGCTTCAGGCACCACATTCCATAAGGTGTGTGAAATGTTGGCTGGGACACATCTGCTTTTAACTCTCAGCATATTTTCTGAAATTTAGTAACACTTTAAGGATCAAGGAACATGATAAAAATAAATGATCTGAATACCTAGGATACCTCTACAAATAGCAGTTGGGAGATCCCACTCTACTGGCTCTCAGGGCATTAGAAAATATTATCTTTTATTTTGTTTTCACATATAGAGAGTGTTTCAATGAAAAGTCAGAGGGGAATATAGCTCTTTTTCATGCAAGATCAAAATCCTTTTTGAAAGAGAACCAAACTAATTTTGCTATCCCATATTCATTATTTAAAGTCTTTTTAACATTTTTCATATAAACCAGATGTTTTGGCCTTTTTCTCCTATTATTTTCATAACAGAAAATGTATTTCCTTTTGTGATGAACTTAGCATATTGCTGTGGATAATTTTTCAGGAAGTTCCAGGGGAAGGTATCAGAGCTGTGCCCCAGCTGCTGCTCTGAGCACCTGAGCCAGGCCCTGTGGAAATGCAGCTCTGCTCCAGCACCTGTTTGAAAACAGAAACAGGAAAACCTGGTCCAGGCACTGCTTCCAGCAAAGCCAAGAGCAGCTGCCTCCTCTCTGAGTTTCCTGGCTGTCCATGAAATCCTGGTCCCAGAATTTGTGTTCCAGAGCATGTCCCAGTGTGTTTGCCACTCTGCACTGGGCATAAGTGAAGCTCAGCCATCACTGTGCTGTTGCACAGCTGAATTATGACAGTAATGGTATTTTTCTTCTTCTTGCCCAGAATATCAGTTTCATGGCATCACAGCTTATTAAACTGATGAGATGGCTTGGCCAATTAGTTTTAAATTACTCTTTAACATATGATTCCACTTACTGCTTGGTACAGCTTACTGCACCTCTGATACATTCTTTGATTTTTGTGTCCCATAGGCTCTGATTGTTTTCTTTTCCACTAGGCAATCCTGCATGTTTATTATTCCCATATTTCATATTGTCAGTTCAAAGTGTGCAGGGCAGCAAGGCAGGCAGGCAGGTTCCCCATCTTCCTGCTTCCACGGCTGCAGAAAAACACATATAAGTTATTTTTAATCTCTGTAGAGCTGTTTCTTTTATGCAGAACTGTTGCTTTTCTTTGCTGTTTCCTATTTGATTATTTCTAGCTTCCACTCTATCTTTTATATAAATTCCTTTGAGTTCCCAGAGAGTTTTTCTGCACCCATCAGCACTCTTCCACTTCTCTGTTTCTGCAGCTTTGCACAGAGCTGGCCCTGTTCCTGGGAGGTGAATTACCCAGCACTGCAGGCTGTAAATGTAACCGAGGTTCCTGACCCCAGGGTGTAGTTACCTGCTGAGAGCAGGATTTCCCATGAGCATCATTTCCAGCTGGGCTTGGACTCTCCTTCTACCCAAGGGGGGCTGCTGGCCTGTGAGTGCTGCCTGCTCTGTGTCAGCCCCCAGGGAGCTGCTGCTGCTGCAGCTGCTGGGCAGTGCAGGATATTCTTCACCCCTCAGGGTGTTTGGTTTCCCTGTTGGACACTCAGCCTTTCTCAATTCATCCTGTCAGCTCTGGCAGTATATTCTTCACCCCTCGGGGTGTTTGGTTTCCCTGTTGGACACTCAGCCTTTCTCAATTCATCCTGTCAGCTCTGGCAGTATATTCTTCACCCCTCGGGGTGTTTGGTTTCCCTGTTGGACACTCAGCCTTTCTCAATTCATCCTGTCAGCTCTGGCTAGTGGGCTGCTGCTCGTTTCTTTGTTGGAGCTCAGGCTGACCAAGACAGCAGAATTTCCCCTCCATTTCTAGCAGTTGCTTGGCAGGCTGAAAGCATGTATCTGCTAGATTCACTTTCCACAAAACACCACTAATTTCTGTGGCAGAATCGGGGCTGAAGAGTCCCGGGCAGACCTCTTCACACACACTGATGTGTTTGCTATGTTCTTGGCAGTCACAGTGTCTCTGGTAATTTGCCTTCTACACAGAAGGGCACCTCAGCAAGTGGTTCTCCCATGTCTTCTCTTAAGTGTGTTGTGGTGTTAAACAGCTTCTTTGTGGAGCCTGTCAGGTTGCATTGGCCATGTGCTGCTGGGTATGGCTGCCTGATGTGGCAGGGCAGTGCTGGGTGTGCTGAGCAGAGCTTGCTGCCTGCATTTGGTGTGTTTGTGCTGAGGGGCACCCTGCTGGCAGCAACCCATGGAAGAGGGGCTCATTCCAGAGCCCCAACATCCCTGTTGGTAACAGGAGGTTTGCACTGCCAGACAGGAAGCACCAACTTTCTCCTCTCAGAAGAAGCAGCTTTGCTCTTGATGAGAATTAATGCAGTGGTGCAGAGCACGGTTCATTGAGCTGCAGTTCAGCCTGGGATCACTGGAAGGTTTGCCAGCTGTGTGCCCTCCTGCTCACCTGAGTGCCTCAGCTAACAGCTCACAGGGACTCGTGTTCCAATGCAAGGTTGAACATCTGCCTCTCAGAATCACTCACTGTCCCATTAAAAAAGCTTTTCTGGCACTCAGTCAACCAGAAATATCCTGACAGCAGCCTGCTGGTTGGTTCAGTGGGAGCTTGTGAGTGGAAGGAAACCTGTTGGACTCAACACAAAGTACCCTTTGGAGGTAAATCCTCACTCCTGCTGCTGGCTGGAACAAGCACAGACCTTCTCATGATCCCCACTCTAATTTGGCATTAATGAGCTCTTACAAACCTGGCCTCTGTGTTTGTACAGTGGTCTCTTGCTTGTTCCTACCAATCTGTCTTGGACCACACTGGAGTGTTGTGTTGGCTTTTTTTGTTAAGTGTGAAGCAGCTGGCCAGGGCACATACAGTCACATACAGCTGTGTATGTATTTCTGAATTAATATCTGCTTGATGTGTGCCAGGAAGGAATCCCTCTGTTCCCTTCACGTGTTTGGATATACAAATCAGCCTGATTTCCTACTTCTGTTCTTTTGAATTTAAATTTTTTTATGCTTTCTTCAGGCATTTCAGAAAAATGTCTGCTCTCACAGAGATGAAAAAATTGAAGCTAAATTATAAATGTAAAATTACTGAGAAATAATGAAAAGTATCAACCATTGTGTACCAAACTGATGGCACCAAGACCCCATAACAGGCCCTGTGAGTATTTCTTGGTTTTCAGCTTTGGTTTGGACTGCAGCTATTGCACATTTGGAAATGGCAATACTTGATCTGTTTGAAATGAGTGTTAACAATAGCTGCAGTTTTCAATATTGTAAAAATAGCTTTATAATTTGAGTGGTTGGATTTTCCATTGTCTGATAGTCACAAATCTTCTAACCTTGTAGAGTCAGATGGCAGGTATCATTTTTGCAAGCTAATGCTGTTGAGTATTGTAAATAGGCAGATTTTGAAGACACTTACAAATAACGTTTACAAAGTCACCAAGAACAGCACTCAACCACACTTAAATTCGGTTTGTTTTCTCCCTGTTTATTTTTCTCTTGTTGCTGCTGCTCACAGCCTTACAGGCAACGTTCCTCCTGTCAGAGGTTGAGCACAGAACAAATCCCATCAGAAAATGCTCAGGTCTCAAGATGTGTCCAGTGCAAATCCAGCAGATAGCTTAAAGCAGTGAAGCCCAGCTAGAAGAGGAGACAGGCAGGGTTCATGCTTTATTTACCTTAATAGATTTTTGAAGCTAAATCCTGTGCAGCTGTTGGAAAATGTACAGAATTCATTTCTAAAGCAAACCACTTGGACAGTAGACATGGCTGTGATTGCAGTTGTGTCAGTGCCAGGAAAGCCTTTGGGTTTGTGCTGTGAACACTCTCCAATGCCAGCTCCTGTATTTAGCCTTTTGGCTTCTGAGAGCAAATCCCTGCCCCCTTGGTGTGCAGCTGATGGTGGGCAGCTCCTGGTGGAGCTTTCTGTCTGTGGCTGTCCCTGGCTGTGCTGGGGTGCCTTTGGGCTGGCAGAGGCACAGCCCAGCTGCAGGAGATGCTCTGATGGCAGCAGAGTCACCTCTGTGCCATGCCCAGCACCAGAGCGGTCAGTGGGACTGCCTCTCGCACAGATGGCCTCTTAAAGTGTGCTCCAACTCCTGATGGATTCCCAGAGACTTCCAGCTGCCAGCCTCCTTGCAAATGCCCGTTTGGGGATGGGAGCCAGCATTCCCACCGTCGTGTCTGCTCGTTCGCACCGCCGCAACCTTCGAATGTCACGAGGAAATTGGCTGTGCTCAGGCACCAGCTTAATTGGAACTAAATGCCACAAAGATGTTTGTGTAATGAATGCATCGGTATTGAAGTAGTTTCCCACCACTTTAATATCAAAAATGTGCTGGGATCTGCCAGCTCACTTGGTAATCTTGGCTGATAGCAGGGAAGCTGCACGCAGCCAGTGGCTTTAAGCAGCACTGTACTCTGCACACTTATGAGGATTCATCTCCCTTGCTTTTTAAATGGAAAATACTTTGTTTTTCCAGAGAGTTCGAGGATATTTTTCTCATTTCTCTATCACTGTGTAATGTTCCTGTTTTGTGAAAAAGGTACTGTCCAAAGAGTTCCCAGAAGCCATGGCTACCATTTAATTTCTGTGTTGTCTTTCCTGTTGTGGGAGGTTTAAAAGGGTGCTTGTTGTAAGGGAGGGGAAGAAAAAAAGAAGGAAAACTGATCTTACTTGAGGGAAGGAGGGTTTTGCTGTGAGCACTCAAGGAAGTGAATTATTTTCTGTTCAAGAATCTCATCAGGTCTTAATTGACATTATAGCTAGATACATGTCACACTAAGGAAGCCTAGTCATGCTTCTCTTTGAAAAAATCAAAGTTGCAACCCCTGACATTATTAAGGTGCACTACAAATTATTTCTCAATAAAACCAGCTTTATTTTCTCTCAAGGTGACCAGGTGTGTAGCTGATTCCTTTTTCTGTCTACCTTGTGTAGATGTATCATATTACAGTGTTGTAATTGTTGAAAATTAGGCTTAATACTTCTTCCTTCCTTAAAATATGTCCACAGTCAGTGTTTTCAACCTGTAGCTTATACTAAGTCTAATGTGCAATTATCTAAGAGAAAATTTGGTGCCTAAAGGCACAAAATTTTGGAATATGCCTTAAGGTAAGGAACTACGTCTGGATTTCCACAAAGTTCAAATGAGGTCTCTTAGCTGAGTGCTTTTACAAGAACAAAAAAGTAAAAGGAAACAAAGAAATTCATCTTGAAGTCTGATAAAACAACAAAAAAGAAGGACTAAATAGTTAATTTTCCCTGAGGACAGAGATCACTGACATGCCCCAGGGAGATCTCATCACCTACTCAGTCTCAGGCAAGTGTATCAGGAATGAGGAGGTATTTGCTTTGTTCATGACATTATTTGTGGTACTAAAGTGGCTGTGAAGAGGTGCAGTGGGCTCTCAAAAGGACAAGTGAGAAGGGATCGAAGGTAAATGAAGCCCAGTGCTCCAATGGAAATGGCTGCTGTGTGCTGGGGAAGCCAGCCCTGATGTGAGTGCAGCACCAGGGCACTGAGGTGGTGCTGGGTGCTTGCAGGCAGGGTGGGATCACCGTGTGGCTGCATCACTCAGAGCCCACATCTCACACACAGCTCTGCCACCTCTCCCCTCCAGAAAGACTCGAGGAGCCCAGCAAGGCTCGCTGCATTTTTGAAGCTGTTCCATACAAGGAATGACAAAGTAGAAAAGTCTTCATCTTGGAGGAGAGAAAACTGAAGTGGTATGAAAGAGAGAGCCTGTAAAATATTAAGTAGGAAATAGACAGTGAGAAGGGAAGGATTAGTAAATGTTTTTCCTAGTGGGCATAATACTGGGAATTGGGTTTTAAAACAGAAAGAGTCTTTTTTTCCCAGACCCATTATGAAGTTGTGTGACTTGCTGCTCAAACAATGCTGTGGACACAAGAACTATAGCTGGGTTAAATACAGTGTTATAAAGGCAGGTTCATGAAAGGAAATCTGTAAGAGGCTGTAAAATATGAAGACACCACATCTGGCTCAGGTAGTTTGAAGGGTTTGCTAAAGGAAAGATGAAGTAGCCTTGCAGTGGTTTTATGTTCTTCTCCTAAAGCAGTCTGGTGAGCTCTGGAAGGGCAGGACCTGCCCTGGGCAGCCGCACATGCCCTGAACTGCTCCTGCCCTCCCTGCAGGCCTGTGCTGCCCCAGCAGAGACCTTGCTGCTGCAGTGGCAATGGGAACATGGTTCTTGTCCACGGAGCACCCTGCAGCTGTGAGGGTGCTGCAGTGAGCCTGTGCCACTGCTGGTGCTGCTCCCTTCCCAGCGCCCGGGCAGGCGCGGTGCTCGGAGCTAGGACGGAGCTGCTGCTTTCCCGGGAGCAGCGAGGGATGCCAAGGGATGCTTCCATGGCCCTGCTAGCGAGCAGATGGATGGGCTGCTGCCTCTCCTGCTGATTGCACCTCTTGAGTGGCTGTGGCTGCATTCCCAAGCATTAACCCCTGGGCTGGGGGCTGCAGCTCCCGGAGACGCGCCACCGTGACCGGGGCTGCGGGCAGCGCGGCTCTCGAGGTGGTGAGTGGATTTGCTGTTCACACAGATCTTCCTTTTGCACAGCCAACAGCCTCCAAGAGTCCAGCTGGAGCCCAGCTCGTCCTAATCATCCTGCAGGTGTCCTGCCCAGATGGAGATGGCATGGAAGTGCTTTTGAAGCACCCCTCCCTGTCTGAATGCCATCGTTTCTGCCTTCTCAATGCTGTGCTGCTGTGGCTGGGCTCCAGCCAGCACAGCCAGCCAGAGGAGCCTTGGAAAAGCCAGGAGAGAGCAGACTCTGTAATGAGGAGAGAACAAAGACCTAAGGTTGGAGCAAATGTTCCCTGTATGTCTGGATGTCTGCTCTCTGCCCCTCCCACCCAAAGGGGAAACAAATATTCCAATTTTGTAGCAGGGCTTCCAAAGGACACGATTGATCTGTTGGCCACGTATTGCCACTTATCAGACTGGAACTATTAGACACTGATCTGTCTTGGAAGGACTGTAAAGAATTCTGTTATACTGTAGACAAAAACACCTTCACTCAAATAAAATTAGAGCTTAGTTGGTAGTCAAGGGGCCTAGTTCGGGAATTTTTCCAAATCTATTTTTAGCACAAAAAATACCATCCAACCTTCTGGAACTTTTTGTTTAGGATCAAGTATTTCTTCTTCAGGAGTTTGCAGGAGACAAAGCTCTGACATGCAATTAAAGTGTAATATGAGAGTTGGATGTGGATGATATTTCCCTGTGCTTCTTAAGGATAGAGAGCTAGCTGGCATGAGAGCATCCTCAGAAAAAAAGCCAAGGCCTGAAATCCATCATCTTAATCAGTCAGAAAGATGTCCTTAGTCCTTGCCTCCCACATCCCAGCTGCCCATGGAGCTGTGCATTTGCTCTTTGCTGCTGTGGCTTTTGCTCAGACACTGAAATGTTGTGTGTCAATGGAGAGGAGAGAGGGCAATTTCCCTGTTCAAGCACAAGTGCCAGCACAGTGCAGGGCTGCCCTAGCAGCCTCTCCTGCTCTGGGATAAAATTGCACTGGGAGAGCATGGCACAGCTGCAGAGTGGAGACATGGAGATGCTGGGGTGGGAACTGCTGCCACCTTCACCCTGTGAGCTGCTCAGCCCTCCACAGCTCTGGGGATGCTGCGTTTATATGCACACCTTCATCTTCTCCACTTCTGGAGGGAGACTCTTTGGCAACCTCTTCACTCTTTACAGGACAGGAAAGATGCTCTAGGAATTGTTTTGCTGCTCATGTTAAGTTGCAGTTCTACTGAATTCCAATATAGAATGCAATCATCAGCCTGCATTTAAAATTCTGGTTCTACCTTGTACTGAGCATGGCTGTTATAATATCCTTTCTTCCTGCTCTCACACACAGCAGGAGCTTTTTACAGTCCATTTCACTGCAGCATCCTGGAGAAAGCTGACCCTCTGACCTTGTTTCAACTGTGCTCTTCTGTTATCCTCTGCTCCTTTCGCTGGTAGATGAAATGAGCAGCAAGCTACCCACGGGGCACACATCCTTTAGGGAAGAATTGTGCCATGTCTGCACACTGTCCTGGAGCCTCAGCTGGGAACTGCACAGTGACAGGACCATTTCAGCACTGTTTGTTTTGTCCAGTCCCAAGAGGTACTGCAGCCAGGGGAACCTGCTGAGGAATGCGTTCCCTGGTGTAAATGACTGGGACACCTGTGTCTGGTGTCAGGTGCAGAGGGAGCTGTGCAAACACCACACTTGGCAAGAAATGCATTTGTGGCATCCCTCAGCTGTTAAATTCCTCTAATATAAATGTGAGCTCACTCCTGATTGCAGAGAGATGAATGAAGTGTTTCAGGGAAGTGGGCTCATGGACTTGCAGCTTGCAGGAATACAGTGACCTTGTCCTGAAAGTTTCTTTCTCTGAGGTCATGAGAGGAAAGGTGGATACTCCAGGGAACAGTCGGATTTTGGTTCACACACACAGATAGTGATGAACACAAACATGGGAGCTGCCTTGGGGTTACAACAGGGTCTGATTTTTCTCTGCCTGATGCTCTAAATGTGTTTAGAAAGATCTTTCTCTTTCCCCAGTCTTGGGAAAAAGTATATCAGTAAATGTGATACTCCTCTCTGCTTTTTTTCCTTTCCCCTCATTTCTATTTTGTAATCTTCACTGCTGTATGATTTGGTCTCCTGCCCAGACAGAAAAATTAGAGTTTCCGTCTAGACAGGAGGTCTTTACTCTTTCCTAAGACAGGTTTTTAAACCGGAGCGTTAGAACAACATTCATCAATGTTATTTGCACCACACACCCAGTCCAGGTAGAATCAAAACTGCTGCTCCTTACCTGTCACTTAAGAGCAGAGTGAAATACAGTCCCTCCCCGTGAGTCTGATTTAAGCATTGTACAGAGCAATGCTGCAGAATGCTGCTGCCACCCTGCCCACCCTTGTCCTGGCTCCTGATTTAAGTTCTTCCCATGAGCTGGGAACAGCTGCCTGGGTGCATGGAAAACCTTGGGAGACAGGGGATGCCATTCTGACTGAGCACTGTCTCCTGGTGAATCCTGCAGCACTTAAAGCACAGCCACTGCAAGGCAATGTTTGGTTTATTGGAGAGGCCCATCCTTTTGGAGCAGCTGCTGTGTACAGATGATTTTGTTTCAAGGAAGCCAGGTGAGATGAATGGTAGAGCCAGATGAGTCTCTCTGTTGAATTTTTAGTGTTGAATTTTTTGTTTATTTGAAAACGAACAAACTGCTCTTAATTATTGTTTCCTTAATGAGTGAAGTGGCTCAGTGATGATGTACAGTGTATCAAAGCAGCTGTTCTGAAGGCTCTGATGTGTAATAGCACAAGAAGGCAGGATGGCAAACAAAGCTGTTAGCTTTCAATAGCATGAAAATTACGGGAAAGATAAGGGGAAAGAAGTTGAGAAGGGTGCTGGGAAACACTGGTTTGCAGTATCATTGTTACAGACAAAAGCTTTATTTTTAGAGGAAAAATGCTGAGGAGCTGGAGGAACTGAACATCCGAAGACTTTTCTTAAAGAAAGGATAAGTGCTATCAGAAGGGAGGAGTAGCAGAGTTCAGTGCATGGGGAAAACCAGGTTGCAGTTTGCTGATGGTTACTTGGAGGGTTCCAGTACCTACTGATAAACTAGAGAAGGTTTCTGCTTTTATCCTTTTTGTGTGGCTGTGTGCTGAAGCAGGCACAAGGGTTAACCCCTTCAGCACAAACCTGCCCCTGCTGTAGGTGTGATCCAGCTCAACAGTGTCACTGCTCCCAAGGAAATGGTGCAGATCTCCAACTCAGCCTTTTCTGTGTGTATTCTTGTCAGATAAAGAGTGTGTGCTTCGACAACAGACTTGGAAAGATAAGTCAGGAAAACACACCAGGATATTAATGCCCTTGTAAGAATGATTTGTATTTTGCATCTCAGAGAGATTTGAGGGGAAAATGCAGCAAATGACAAAAATGAAGTTATTACTGTATTATTAAAAAACCCAGCAGGCTCCACAAAACCTGGAGCTGGATTCCTACCAAAAATCAGAGATGTTGTGGAGCTTGATCTGCAGTTCTGAAAATTATTATGCAAACATAAGTGTAAATCTTGAGGTCAGTATTGGGTGACAGTTTAGTCAATGACAGGTGAAAAATCAAAATGAAAGCGCTGTGAACATCTCAGTGAGGCAAAATAATAATAATACACATTTATCTAGCACTTAACATTTCCAGAGTGTATGGCCATTAAATCATGCAGAGAGTTGCACTGCTCTCAGATACATGGAAAGAAAGGCCATGTCACCTTTCAGGAGCCCCTGAACTATTGAACAAGTCAATGTTAGACTGAAGGGCTGTGGCTAAGGATATATAGGTAGTTTCAAGGAAAGTAAGAGAATGAGTGCTTTCTATCTAGGTTTAATAAAACGTAACACAGAAGTTAAGTTGAGCAGCCCTTGGAAAATAAAGTAGTTGGTGCTTGAGACTGCAGTGGAGTTGATTGGAATATTTTAAGAGAATTAACTGGCAAACAACAGATTATGTCTTACTGAAGAAACATTACCTCTGCTGCTGAAAATTGTTTTAAAGACATTTAAGGAGCTCCATTGGTGAACACATCCAGCATGCTAAGATGCCCAGTGTGTGTTTGCTCACCAGCCCCTCCCTGCCAGGTCCCCCTGTCCCAGCCCAGGACAGGGCAAGGCTTGGCCCCCTCAGCATTGCTGGAAGCTGCTCAGAAAGGCCACTGGGTACAGCCTGGACTGGGCCTCCTGAGCTCAGGTACAGACTAGGCTGGGGGAGAAAAGAAAACTCTGAACAAAATGTGACCGATCTCCCCGGGGCTAATTCTGTGTACCAAGTTAAATTCATGCCTAGAGGGTTTCCTGAACGCATTCAGAAAGTTCCTTCCCTCTCCAGATGGAGAAATAAAACAGGGTAAAATCCCAGCCACTGGCATCTCTTGGCTCTGGGTGGCTTTCTGCCCTTTGCTGGGTGGCTTCACTGCTGGAGTGGGGCTTTGGGAAAGGGGCTGAGCTCTCTGGGGAATTTGGACACTTGCAGTCTCAGACTAACTGGGTTTTGCAGCTGCCATATGTGAGGGCTTTTCATAATTGCCATCTGTGGAATGAACGGCAGGCCAGGCTGAAATGTGCACAGTTGCAAATACTAGAAAATATGGCTATTATAAAAACTTGTAAGAACTTTATGCAAATGTTCCATCTACAGTGGAAGGGCCAGATTCTAATATCACGCATGATGCACAGTAACAGATTTTTCCTAGGTATGCTGGGATGCCCACACTGTGCCTGAGATTAGAATGTGTTCCAAAAATGGATTATTGGGCTATGAAAGAGCCAGTGATGAGGAAAATCAGATTTTACTGAGCGTTTTTTTTTTTCTTCATCCTTACTATGTGAGAATTGGCTTTCAGCATAGTTCTTGGTCTTTGTAATTCATTAGGAAAATTGGCAATAAAATAATGACAAAATGTGAAAACTAGTTTTCCTCCGTGAGAAATTCACATCATGAAATTAGGACAGAGAAGTGATCCCTCTACACCCAGTTGCTCAGAGCAACTGCAGGTTCTGACTCCAGGAAGCATTACCTGAAGCCAGCAGCAGTGGCTGCATTCCCAGGGGATCCCTCTGAGGTGCTGTCAGCAGGCACTGGTGGCACTGAGGCTGGGGTGGTGTGCAGGTTCATTTACTCTGCAAATCCCACTATCAGCTTATCTTCATTTGTTTAAATCCCCTCGTTTGGGATCTTTATTTCCCCCCCATAGGTAGATACTGTCTTATTTCTTGTCTCTTTTGGGGAGGAGGTAAATGGGATTTGGATACAAGCCCTAATTATTCTGGGAGAATGGGTATGAATCCCCCTGAGGTGGTTGTGGATCATTATCACACAGCAGTTTTGCTGTATCCAGGCTGAACAATGTTTCCTTCAGTACACAGGACTCTTGCAAAGCAGGGGCTGCCTGTGCAGACCAATTGCAATGGCACATCCAGGGGTTTTAGCAGAAAACCAAACCTGGTCCCTGCAAATGTTTTTCTAATCTAAAAAACATCTAAAAGTTTCTCAGTTGTCCTTGAGAGCAACAGCTCTGTGCTAGTGATGCTTCTCAGATCACCTGAGAGATGCTATAAATCTTTATAACCTGCAAGTGAAGCAATCAGATTTTAATGGCAAAATGTTTCTGTCTTTGGGAAAATGTGATAAATATGCCACTGTGAAGGGGCAGAGAACTTTTGCAGGAAATATTCATTAAGGTTGACTGTGAATATCCAAGTGTACACCTGAAAGCTGGCATAGTTATTATATTTTAAATAAATACTTGTTTTGAAATGTACCCTGGAACTGGGAGTGGGAGCACAGTGCTGGGACTCCTCTAAAACCTCCCCCTGGGTCAGGCACAGAAATCCCGTGGCATGGGAAAGTGGAAAACTGGAGAAAGTGCCAGACTGCATTTATTTTAATTTTTTTCCATGCAGTCCGTATGAGCGAGGGGAAGGAGTGAGTGCCCCAGCACCCTGTTCCAGCTGTGGATTCCTGACTCCCAAAGGCCTCCCTGGGACTGAGGCAGCAGCAGCTGCTAAAAGCACTAGTTAGAGCTGGAATTAATGGCTAAGGACCAGCCCAGCCTGCCTTGCAGGGTTTGTAATAGGAGCAGAGCCTGAGTGCACCATCAGGGGTAGAAATTTGGGGTAGTTTGGCATTTTTAGGGGAGGTGGCTGCTTCTCAACACTCCCAGGCCCTTGGACAGAGTTTTAAGGGAAGGAAGGTACTTCAGGAGCTGGTAGTAGAAGGGCTGCACACCTTGAGATGTGAGTAGTACCTTGCAAGAGGTGCAGCTCCTAGAAAAATGCAGTACCTGGATTTGAGTATAATTCTTGGAGGAGGAGCAAACTGCAGTTTGTAATTGGATGGTAGACAATTCACTGACAAATTCAGGTAGGAAAAAATAACAGTCTGGAGGAGTAAAAAATAAATAAATGAGAATGTGTTCTGCATAAGTCCTGGCTAAAGGGGGTCCACTGCTGCAGACTGGGAGTCTGCTGCTTCAGGAATTAAGAAGAGGTATTTCTTAGACTAAAAATACGGTGTTGAACATCAGGAAGTCAATTTATATTAGCTTAATATTAAATTAATGTTCATTCATTTACATCATTATCTCATACCATCAGCTGTGCAGCTGTTCATGAAACCTGTATCCAATCTATAGTTTGTGACATAACTTGACAGATACTTTACCAGAACCTCCAAAGTGTCTAATCTTGTAGTCCTCAATTCAGCCATTTTACATGTGCTTGTTAATAAGGGAAACTGTTCCTCTGTGTGTGTGTGTTCCAGTAGTGCCTGTATGTTCTAAGAGTCACCCACATTTAACACTCCTTCGTGATCTTTGGGCATGTGAGGAGCACTGAAAGTGCACTTGCCACTTGTACATGTCATAGTCAAGTTTAATCTTTCAGGATGGAAAGAAGTTGAGTCTATAAAATAAAAATAGAGCAAAAATTGTTCCTTGCTCTGCAAAACTGTCGAGATTCTGCAGAAATAATATTTACTGCTCTAGAGAGGACTGTCTTCAGCCAGGTCACTGGGGCATTGAGGTTCTTCCATGACACGAAGATGACCACAGTCCTAGAAATTGGTAGCAATTCTCCTTGGCTTCCTGTGTGCCTCAGATTGTCCCAACTCATATGTGCACTCTTCCTGTAAAATGAAAATGTTTGCCTTCTGGTAGATTATGGAATGCAGTTCCTGATAATGGAATTAGTCACTCTTGGCTGAGAACTGCAGAGGAACCGACCGATGAAGGTGTGCAAAATCTTCCAAAGGCCATTAGACACGACTTGAGTCTGCACAGTTGGTTCCATTCTGGGAACAGTCTCTTTGATTGCTTAGATGAAGGTTGGATCTATTCAGGTATGCCATGTGAATATGAGAGCTGCTTTTCCTTGGGGTGCCACACCCAGCAGGTTGACAGTGGTACTGCTCTTTGGCTGGAGATTGATCACTCCAAAGGTTATACTTTGGGATATTTGCAATTCTTGCTTGCTGACAGCGAATCATGGCTGAAAACAGCCTCCTGTTTTCATCTCTCCAGGAGCCCTAGGTGAACAGGAGAGCAACATTCATGTGGAGAAAATGCATCTCCCCACACCATGAATTAACTTCTGCACTTAGAAATGAGTTCAGAGTTCATGAGCATCTGGAGCTCCTCACTTTTCAAAAGCTTTATTTCTCTTTGTCTTTGGTTCCATTTAGAGTAGAAGGGTGGAATGGAAATGTCATTTTTAGGGATTATACTTCCTTATTCTCCCTGATCTGTCTTAATTGTGTAGGAATTGAGACAGATTTTCTCTTTTCTGTTCTTAGAATGGGATCAGCAGCAATATAACTAATAAAATGATGGCACTGGCTCTGGCTCTGGAGTAAGGACAATTCTTATGAGAAGAAATGGTCATTTTTTCAGGGACAAGCCAGTACCAGCTCTAGTGATGTATTTTTCTACACAGGTAAACTGTGAAGGTTTGTTAAGCAAAGAATATTGAGTGGTAGCCACTGTAAATCATTGCTTTAACTTCAATTACTGTCTAGACAGCTGGTTTGCTGAATTCTATTGAATAGTGTTAGTTTGTTCACTTAATTCTGAATTCCAAAAAAGTCACATTTAAATTTCATGTGTCTCAGGTTCAGTTGATTTGGGAAATAAAATATCTGAGAGGGTGTAAGAAAATCTAGCTGATGTTTTAATGGAAGGGTGCCAGAGAGGCAGTAATGAAATAATTCAAGGTATGATGGATATGCATAGTTCATCCTTTTTTCCCTCCTTTTCTCAGGGAGGCAAAAAGAGAAGGAACAGAGTAGTGCTCCTACTCTGTAATATTTATGAATGATGAGGAACACTTTATTTTTCTTTCTTTGTGGGTTCACAGGCTCACCTCATGCACAGTTCTTTGTGCTCTTGGCTCACACTGCTGTCTCTTAAGCCAGTTTCACGGCCACATTCCTTCTGGGATAGTAATTAACTATTAGTGATTATATCTCTGGGGCCCCTGGTATCATCCTCTGCTTTTTTGTGAAGGTCTCTGCCTTCATCTCATCACTGTCAATAATTTGGGAGCAGTTCTGGATATCTCATGAGTGACTTGGGGGTACTTCACCCATGGCTGCAGATAGCATTTGTCACTCAGCTGCCTCCTGCACAGCTGGGCACTCACCCTGCCACCCACATAACAATTTCAGGGTAGTTGGCACTAACTGTCTACAAATGCATCAGAGATAGTGCCCTAGTAAAGGGAATCTTTCCCTAATTCAGATAACTTAATCTTTAATGTTTGTTTCTTCTAAGTTAATAAGTGGGGTTGCAGTGGACAATTTTTAACTCATATCTTTCTTACTCCATGGGGTAAAACTTACAGAGAAAACAGCAAATCTGAGAAGAACATTTATAAACTTCCATATGTAAAAAGATCTGTCATATATAAAATGCCTCATGATTTTATAAAATGAAATACCTATTTGAAAAAGCAGTAATTTTTAAAATGGTGTTTGAAACAACCCTCTAAACATGGGGCCAGGCTGAGGAAAGGCTGGTGTGTGTCACACAGCTGACAGTGTTGCAGGGCTGTGCTCTGGGCTCTCTGAGCTGCTGAGACAATGGTGCTCACTTGAAATGCAGCCTTAAAAAAGCTTAAATCAGTGACACTGAGCTGTCAGCAGCTGAGCAACCTTTGAACAAATGTACTGGAAAGGTATGATATGGTCTGAAATCAAATCTGTCTCTATAATTGTTCTTTCCTCCATCTATGTGGAAGGGAATTCTCAGATCAGGGGATCCATTTTGCTTCTGCCTGGATATGTAATTTTATTTTAAACGTGTTCAAGGCCTTTTTTTAGTAGCTGGCCAAAGTCCCACAGGTTACACCAGGCTTCTGAAAAGGATGCCAGGGAAACTTTGGCCCTTGTAGACAGCATATTCTAGTGATCATTGAAGAGAAATTCATTTGAATAGGGTAATTAAAACCAAGCTGATCTTGATAATGATCATATATATATATTTCTGGATGAAACTGTAATTTTTAGCTCTACATGGCTCTAAAATGAATCATGATGTCTTGCATAAAAACCCACCTTATGAAAAGCAGTAAACAATTATAGTAATGGTTTTACTGGAAGATAAAGGAATCTAACAGGTAGGTAGAGCAACACTTTAAAAATTGATGACTTGTGTATAAATAAAAATGGTATTCCCTCCTCCCAGAAGGAGGGAATTAGGTAACAAATGAAACCCCAGGATTCCCCTTCTGACAGTGTCAGGAAGGCCATCAGAATGGCTGCTCCTTGGTGGTCACTTCTCCTGTTCTTCCTTTTCCTCCTGTGTTTGTGGCCTGCTGTGGCACTGCCAGCTCCCTTCAAAGCCATCCCTCCTCTTTAGCTTTGCCTCTGAACAAGGAGTCCATTGAAGTTTGTGTGAAATCAGAGGTTTGAGCTGGGTTGTGCAGCACTCTCCTGCTGTGAAAGCTGTGACTTTATGGTGGGCTTTACAAAGCACACCTCCATAGCTCACCACAGGTTCTCATTGCTCTACATTCTGGGTATATGTGTTCTATAAATCACTTCACCTTTTATAGTCTCTGTACATCCCAAAATAAATCAAAACCTAAACTTGAAGTGCAAAAGTAATTTGTTCTTGAAAAATCCAATTAATATTGATAATGTTAGCCCCTTGGTGCTTCCTACTTTTATTCCTAGCACTTACTGTTACAGTGCCATCCTCCTTAGTCTGTTCTTTCAGCTTAATATTTCTGTGCTGTTACTATAAAGAGGAGTCTGCTTTCAGAGGTTTTCCATGGCAGCACCTATGCTCAGAATCCAGAGGAAAACACAGAGTATTATAGGTAGTATAACTACTGCTTACTTAGGGTATTTTAAGTTCCACATAGTGAAAAATGATTCATTTCTTCACACACTCGAGTCACCACAGGTACTTTGCCATACACATATTCTGGTTGGAGAGTTTTGGTTGTGTGTTTTCACTGTTCAGTGTCAGATGGAAAGGCAGCCAGCTGAGGCTCTGCAGTGCCTGCAGGTGAGGACCTTGTGTGCAGCCCTGCTTTTGTGCTCAGCAGCCAAGGGAAGGGGCTGCATTGCTGCTGTGCCCAGTGCTGCTCTGCTGTTCTGCTCTGCATTGCTGCTGTACCCAGTGCTGCTCTGCTGTTCTGCTCTGCACTGCTGCTGTGCCCAGTGCTGCTCTGCTGTGCTGCATTGCTGCTGTACCCAGTGCTCTCTGCATTGCTGCTCTGCAGTGCCCCTCAGCTCAGCTCTAACTGGGATTGCACCTCTTTGCAATCACTTCTTGGAGCCAGCCAAGTGCCAAGCCCTTCCCAGCCTGATTGTTTCCTGAAACCAGGCCTGTCCTCAGACACCAGGAGCAGGAGTCTTCACAAAACCTTTTTGTCAGCCTTGGGGTTGTCTGTGGTTAGCCTCAGGCACAGGATTTAGTGCAGCATCTCTCTGTCTTTAAAAAGCAGAATGGAAATTTTCTCCTTCTACATCCTGAATCTTCCCAGGAAAAAACAAAATTTTGGCACAGGCAAGATATTTCTGAAATCCTTGTCATATCTTTTGGGATACTATCATTAGAATCAACTTCCTTATTTACTGAGGATCATTATAGATAATCACTGCTTCAGCCATGCCTTTATTAACCTGTTCATATTAGCTGTATTGGCCCTGCTGGTACACCATGAATTTCCATCCTTATTTTCCTCAATATCTATCAAAGGCAGGCTGCCTTTTCCACGGGGGCTTCACCATGGTTGATATCCTGTCCAAGCTAGGTTGCAGTTCTCTGGTTTACATCCCTCCTCTGGCTCCATCTTTGCCATATTTATTCACTATTCCTTCCACAAAAGTCTTCTTCTTTCCTGCAATTATAAAGATGTATTCTTTAAGTACCACATCTGAGCTAGTCTTTCCATTGCTCTCCCCTTGGAATCTGAATGTGTTCCTCAGTTTGGAGACTCCCAGGGATTTGCTGTAGGAGTCTTTTCTCATCTGTGCTGTGTTTGTGGATATGATGGAGGACTTGAGGCTGCTCCCAGCTCTTTTGGCTGGGGCTGGAACTTTGCACTGTGTATGTGGAGCAGATGGGATCCTGCAAATGCTGCATTCACGTGCCACAGGGGTTTCCAGGGCTGTGCCTGAATTTGTCTAACTTTCAAATCTTTTAGCAACCATTGCACCTCTGAAAATTTTACCAGCTGCTTAGCTCTAGCTGGAGATGAAGCACATCTTTTTTCAGTAATTTCCCCCCAGAGCCATGAATGCTAGTCACTAATAAGTGAGGAGAACTGAAACAGATGCCAGAAAATTAAAATCAATTGATTTTATGCATAACATCAACAAGGCATTTTATCTGGGTGACAAACAGTGCTATCTTAAGTAAGCATTCATTTGACCTGGTGGCTTTGATATCAGTTGCTATGAATATCCATGTAGCATCTATTAACAAGCCTGCAGCTTTCAAGGATTTAACAGAATAGTAAAGAAACATAGATGTGAAAATAAACTGATCTGTGATATTTTTTGAAGGGAAAAGGAAAAAAAAAGCATAGTATATTGTGTGTGGGTGTATGTACATATAAAATAGATGCAGTGTAGTTTAGTTCAACGTAATACAGGGCATTAATAACCATAGGCATTTAATAAATACTGTCTTTTAAACAGAAAATTGATATTAATGGGGACAAGTTTCCAAAATTAGAATTGGTCTCAGGTGAGATATTTAGATTAAGTTATGGAAGTTATGTTGTGTAGCCTTAGGAACAAATCAAACAATAAATGGCTGGCCAGCATAAATGCACAATTAGTGCTGTGTGCCAAAGGAACTGCACCAAAACAGTTTTCGTGTTTCCATAAAATGAAGGAATCTCTCTAAAAGAAACTTAATTTTCAATACAGAACCGGTGAAATAATGTTTCTACTGTCTTTGAAGGCTGAAAGGATACTTACCAATTTTCCTGAATTACAGGATAGGAATTAAAATCATTTCAATGCCTTCTCTGATTTCATCAGCTGCATTTCTGACCTGACATGAGCCCATAAGGCATCTTTGAACTTCTTCCTCTAAAGGTATTGGAAAACTCATTTGGCAAGTCTCTGTATCAGATTTACAGCTGTGTCAGAATGTATTTACACAAGAGGAAGTTCTTTCTTCTTGCAATGTCTGTAGGTTAGCCTAGATCTACATTAAACTTCAGTAGCTGGATCAACACCAGTTTTTGTCAGGAAAACCTGCAGCTCCACAGGCTTCTCCCTTTTCATTCTGCAGCTTATTATTGTGATGGCATTAGTTGAGCAAAAGAAGTTTTAATTACTGATGATGTGTTCAAGTGTGATGGTGGCAGGAAGAGCAAGAGCTGAGCTCCTGTCCTTAGTGGCAATCCACAGGCTGTGAGGGCAGGAGTGTGCCTGAGAGCTCCCTGCAGGCAAACACAATCCTTGGTGTCTCTTGCACTTGGTTGGCAGAGTTTGGTTTGGTATTTTGGGATTGTTTTGAGGGAACAGCATTTGGGTGGTTGAGATTTAGCTGTTGATTCACAGCCTAATCCTTTTTGATGTATTTACAGCTAATCTGTGGGGAATGTGAAATGAAACACAGATGTTCAAACTTTCATTTAGCAATACTGCATAAAGAGAAATGTGGTTGACCTGACACCTATTAATGACAGCATGATCCCTTCAAAGTAGGTGCCAGACTCCCTTTGGTCTGAACAGGGAAGGATTTTTCCATTTGAGAGAGGAAAATGTTCAGTGCTCTTATGATGAGATTTGATCCAGCTCCATCAAAAGTCAATGTGTTCCAAATTGTGTTCAATCCAGTTGGCATTCTGTAGCCAGAATCACATGGAATGGCCACTGCAGTGCTCCCTTGGAGCACAGCATGAGTGGTCATTGACATCAGTGGCCCCAGATCTCTCCTCTGAGGTTTCTCACCACGTAGTGGCTCTCTGAAAATACTCTGTGTTATGCTATGAAATATTAAACACCAGGCAGGATTGCTGACAGCACTGTAATGTTGAAGACATCTGTCTGAGTCATAAATATATTATATTTGGCTTCTCAAAAGCAATGGGATGTCAGATCATACAAGAATCAATTTAGATGGGGAAAGTTCAGCCCAGGTTTAATTCCAGGGCATCATTCTTTACATCACTCAGTGACACAAACATGTTCTCTTCTCACTTCGTTTTGAAGAAGCTGCATTTGTCTCCTGCTCTTTGCAGAGTAATCTCCAGAGACACACAAACTTAATCCTGAAGAATTTGCTCAAATGATTTGTTGTTCTTTATGTTTAGATTGTAGAGGAGCTCAGGGTGTGTGTGGGGTCTGTGCCTCACAGGTCTCCAGGTGTCTGTAGTGGTCATGTATGTACTTTAGTTAAAGGGGAAGTCTGCCAGTTCCAGACAGGTGAAAAATATCTGTATCTCTTTTCATACCTTAATCTGACAGGTGTTCCTGCCTTGCCTCATTTGAAAGGAATAGCACAAGCACAAGACAAATTAGTGTCTGCTGAACTCATTACTGAGCCTGCTGGGCTTTCTTGCACAAACACCTGGGTAATAAATCCTTTCTGGACCTCATCTTTTGTGAGAGATGCTATTTTCCCCTTCAGTGACTGGCATCATCTCATTGTGTTGCATCTCATCATGCAACTGTCTCAAAGTAACATAAACATTTCTGTAGTCCTGTTGACTGAGGGTAGTTTAGGTACTTGTGAGATATTCTATAGTAGGGCTGTGTACTTCAAAAGTGAATTATTCTGCTCAAACTTAGGCATATTTTCATTTTAAAGGCCACAGTAAACAATTCTGGACCTCGTAGACCAGACAACCAAAGAGAGTGAGAGTGCAAACACTTCAAAAATAAAATAAAGGAAATTATAAATTGCTGGGTACATACAGGTCAGAGTATTTCAGATACAGACTTTTTGACAATACTGCTATTGGGTTTGGTCAAATTTTATCCTCTTTTTCTGTGAACAGTGGGGAAAATGAAGATGGTGAAAAGGCAAGAATTCCTATATTCTAGTGCAAATACTTGGGCTCTTAACAGTGCTTTTATGCCAGGCTAACACTTCCACCATGAGGAAAAAGACACTGAAGCTAACTTTTAAAAGAGAAATGGAGGTCTCCTATCTTTGGTTTTGTTATCATTTCAGGGAGAGCTTTTTAAAACCTCTCTCTGCTCAGGCTGGAAGAATTTGAAAGTTACCATAAAGTGGATCTTCATCCTTCAATCTGCTTTCAGAGTGATTTTGAGAAAGGGAAGTACTCTGGGACATTTGTTACCTTAAATTTTAACAGATAATCTGAGAAAATCCATCTAATCACTGGAGCTGGGAGAAAGCTTGTACAGCTGATTTGTAGGCTGTTTAAACAGCCCCGAGTGAAACAATGCTCTGGTTTAGAAGGAAGGCTGGTTTTAGTAATCCTTCACTAGGTGTGTAGCCACATTTCTTGAAATTGCTTACTTCCTGCAGCTGAAAGGAGCTTATCTTCCCCAGCAGTTTGTTTAATGAGGTATAAATACCCCTCTGAAATGCTTTCATTGTGATAAAATTCTTTTCAATTGCATGCTTTTCCATGATGCTTTACATTCGGTTTGTGGTTTGTGTGTCCCGCAGAGCACTGGGGATGAATCAATGCCATGTGATAAGAAAGACTGATGTTATCACTCCTCCTGCCTAGACTGCAGCTGAATCTGCAGGGTGAGGGTTTCAGGAAGATGAAAAGCATAGTTTCGTGGTGAAGGCAGTAGGAAGCTGCCCCAGAGAAATGCAGTCTGGCTGTGAATCATCTCAGCCCGTGCCACAGCACTCCTGTACATCCAGGCAAGTCTGAGCTGCCATTCTCTTGACTGCATGTGACTGACTTCTCAGGTGGTGACATTTAAACTTGGGGGACTTTGGGGGAGCAGCACGCAGAGAATGGATCAGACAGACTGTGCACCCCAGATCCTGCAGCACTGTCATTAATGAGGTGCCTTCATTAGTGGCCGGGGCGAGGGCACAGAATGTCCCCATGGCAAGGGTGCAGAAGGTGCAGGGCTGGGAGGGCTCTGCTGCCACTGGGGGATCACACTGTGGTGAACCGCATGAAGGAAATGTATTTACAAACAAATGAAGACTTGGGGAGCTGACAAATACAGCAATAGAGTACTGAAAACCACTGTCAGCAGTGAGCAGGCTGCTAGCATTTCTTTTGGAAGGGAAATTCACTGCAGCACTGTGACTCCTTGAGACCTGAGTGAAAGTTGCACTGTGGTGTGTGTCCTTGCTTTTGATTCCCCAGGTTCTGGATCACAGCTTAGCAGCCAATACCTGCGGGCTTTTTGTCCTGTCTTTTCAGGTAAGGCTGTGCATAATGATGTTCATTTGATTTCTTTTTACATTTCATTAGTTATTGAACTGGAAAGTTTCCCTTTTCAGATTTCCAATACCAGTGCAATAATCACACACGAAATACCTGAGAAATGTATTAGTGTAGGTGGTGATTAGAGGCTGTTGTAGCTCCCCTCTCTCATAAGACTCTTGGAATCTCTAATAGGGACATGCAGAAGAGGCAGACTGCAGGAGGCTTGCAAGGACTTCTTTCACAGGGTGGTTTCAAAGAACTGAGCAAAAAGACTTTGTGGGTATGGACTCTTTCTATATTGTTGTCATCTAGAAATAAAGTGAGTCAGAAAAATCTTCTACATAATCTAAAATCTTTACAGTATTTTTCAAATTTGTTCCTGGGAAAGTAGTCCCACTATACTGGAGGAAAATTAACAGAAAATGGTCTATTAGTGTCTTTATTTATAGTTCAAGACTGAACAACTCGGTGATTTATATTTTCAATTTAATCACACCAACTGATGTAGGAAATAACTGGAAATGCAGGTTTGACCTTGCTCAAGCAGACTATGTAAAATTCAATGTAGCAAAGCTTGCTTATTGAATATTGTGCAGTAATAGAATGTTTTTTACATTGTGCAGCTTGCCAGCTATGTCAATACAAGATAATGGTTTGGGCAAATGACAGACTAAAGAGTCAGACATGTAACTGGGAAAAGGAAACATCGTATCGGGTTTGTGGCAAGAACTCGTTTTATATGATGAAACAAATTTGCAGTTTGATATTTAAAGCAGGACACAACAAGAGTGCTGAAGTACTTGAAATGTAAGGTCTATTATAGAATAAAAGAAGTGTGAAGGCAAAGTAGTAGTCTGATGGCAGCCTAGACAAGGGCAAAGGAACTCTTGCTGGGCATTGCTAAACATTTTATTCTTGGGAAAGTAATTTGTTATTTAAAATAAGAAGCTGATGGAAATTTAAATATTTAAGAATACAAATTTCAGGTTTAAGAATTTAATGTAATTTAGTGTAATTTTTATCTTCACTTAAATCTTCCATAATAATTCAGGCAAGGGAGGAAAGGCACTGAACTAGTGGAAGGGCAGAAATTCTAAGCTGACTCTTGAGGAGAGGACTTCTGGTGGGTCTTTAAGCATTTTCTATGAAGTGGTAGAGTAAAACCTGCTCGTTCCCTGGAACTTGAGGTGTAGAGTCATACTCAAATAACTAACTGGAAGGAAATCCTCTGAGTAACTGAATGTTTCTACTGATGTTGGGTACTCTGTTAGAAAATGACCTTAAGATGAAAGAGAAGTTGATTCCCGTGGTTTGTGGTATTTTTTGCTAACAACACTGATTTTTTATGTTAATCTCCTCATTTACACCTCCATGTTGGAAGAAGAGGTTCTAAGCCCTTCAGTGCAAACATCTTTCATATAAGGTAGATGTGTTTTTTTCCAAAGGATAATTTCTCTCCTGGTACAGCCTCTCATGAAATTATAAATTCATTAATTTGTTATATTACCCTAGTGGCCTGGCACAAGTGCAAGAGGGTGTGATTATTCCTGAGTTATTAAGGGAATGATCATTTAGATGCAGAATTTCACATTGCTTCATTGAAACGCTGTAAAAGAATTGTTGGAATAGGTTTTTAGTCTATTAGACTCCTCAATAATCTTTTGGGGGAGCTCACTAACATGCCTGAATGATAAAAGGCATGAGGATAGCTTTCATCAAGTGAAATTGTTAGTGGTGCATATCATGCTTGAGATGCATTGTAAGCTGTGTTTATGATGTGAGAAACCTTGTAATAGCATCTGATACACTGCATAAATCATTGCATCCTTGGGACATGATAAATGCACAGAAATTTAATTCTGGGACAGTTCTTAAGCAAAACAGATCACCAAATTGTATAAAAATTGCTCTTCATACTGCTTTTTGGCCTTTGGCTTATGAAGTATGGATGACGCAGTCCCTCTCCCTTTTCCTTCCTGCACAGCTTTAGGTACAGGGAAGAGCATCAAGGCTGGAATGTTTTGGCCTGCGTCCTTTGAGTCAGGTAGAAATTGTTAATACATGGCAGAAGCAAGCTTTGGGCTATGATTAATACCACATGTCGAGAATTATCTTTCAAAAAATTGTTTGAGAGGGGGCATGAGCCTTTTTCGAAAGAAAATGAGATCGCTTGCCAGAGGAGTATTTTCAACATCCTGTTTGTTTAGTAGATACCTGGTGAGAGAACTCAGCTGAATATGTTTGGAAGAATTATTATTCAACAAATGAAACCCTTTCAGAGGACTGTTATCCCAGTTTGAAATCTGATAATGTATCTTGGAAAGATGAAAAACACTTGGGAGGGTTGAAAGAGGCAGGGAATAAGGGACATTGGAGATTTCTGTTCATCATGGTTTTTTATGTTTACTGTATTTCAGTTGTGCTTTTATAATGAGCTGGCAATTTTATCAGCTTTCCGCTTGTCAGTATTTATTTGGAATTTAAATTGCTCAGGAAAAGCCTCTAATAGTAGAATTGTCAATTTTTTTAATGCAGGAAAATACACCTCACAATCCAGTCTGTGCTCTTACAGCCTGTGTGTAGAGTTCCTCTCACTACTCTCACTCGAGTAGTCCATGTGCAGACTCAGCCATGAAATGTCTCTAGAAAATGTGCAGGAAGAGATCTATGCAAGCTGCAGAAAAGCATTTTAGTAGATTTAATGAAATACATGAGTTTGATAAAACAGTATAATGTGCCTGGGCAGAGGTACTGCATGTGTTTATTCAGGGACTTGAAATTGCTTAAACCTCTTTCATCTCAAAGAAAAAAGTGTTAGTGTTTTGCTAGCAGCAGCCCCTGCAATTGGATATTCAACCCATCATTCTCATCTGATCTTCTGTGCACTGGTACAGAGAGGCTGTGTTCCATTGTGGATTTATATTGCCAAGTTAGAAAGCAAGGGACAGCATGTGGATGGAAATGCTGAGTTGCTTAAGTAAGTAGGGAAAGCAGGCTTTCTGTGTTAGGGTCTACAGGGAATTTGTGCTTGAATATCTTCCCTTATGATTTACAGAGAAGTTACACTTGGGTTATTTTATACCAAGAATATATTTGGTCACTTGATAACGCTGTAGTGAAGATTGACCAAAGGAAGGCAGAGAGTTACACCAGATTATCTGTTTGGAGCTGATCTTTTAAACAGGCACAAAGGTCTTCATCTCTGCTGGAAAGGTCCCAGTGCCGTGGATAGTCCAGGCAGAAAGAACTCTCAGCAGAGTTTCCAGTAGTGTCAGGAGTTCTGAACCTTCTTCTCAGGGGCAGAGCTCACAGAGGAGCTTGTTTGAAAATGTTTGTTGTGCCTATAGATGGTACTACTCTGGTTGACACACTTCTGTCCCACTTCTTCCTCAAGAATGGGATTGTTCTGTCCCTTGTTCCACTCAGTGAAGGGGACAAGGTGTTGCTTTGTTGCTTGTGAAGCAGGTAACAGCATCCTTTGGTCATGTCATGGATAAAACAGAAGAAGTGAAAGTTTGCCATTTTCTCAGTGTGCCAATTGCTGAAATTGTTCAGAGCACGTTTTATAAATGGTGCTGGTTTGATTTTATAAAATACTTTGCAATAATTCTTTTTTTCTTTGTCCACTCTTCTGGCCCACCAGGAGGTGGGCCTGCCAGTGTGTTCAAAACCGTGGGTAAATGAAGTGCACTAGTTAGTAACAGAACTTCTGCAGTTTTCAGTGCTAATACCATAAAGCTTGCACAGGGAAAACATGAAGCGATGTTGTCTTCCTTTTTAGCAATAGCAAAGTCAAAACTGCACTACAGCCTTTGACTCTTGAAGTCCATCAAACTGCTTTTGGTTTTGCATCCCCAAAATAGAAAGGAGACAAACAGCAGGAAAATGCAAAGTGACCTGCCATTTTCAGTTCAGCACAAATTTAACTTAGGATCTCCTTAAACTGTTTCAAAAATAGCAAACCTCATACTTACTTCTGTCAAAACAAAGCCAAGGAGTGTGGTTCAGAGTTTCATTTTGTAGAAGGAAGAAGACAGATAAGGAAATATAGTATCTGAGAATATGACACTGAAGAGTTTATGCACCTTGTTTTGACAACTATTAGCACTTTCACTTTTAGTGCCTGTCTGCTATATAAATTCTTACCTTTTTGTTGATTTTCCCCTTATCATGGTACTCTAGAAGCTCTTTAGCTTTATCTTTCAAGAGTTTGAAATAGAAGGAAACATCCTAAATTGAGGGACAATTACAGGAAACTTGCTGCACTTCAGAAACAGGGGAGTATTGTCCTTTGGTCTACTTCATTAACATTAACTCTCAGAAACACTTTAATAGCCAAGGGGACTATGTTTGTTGATTAAATAAAGGTCCATTAATTCCAAGAATGACAAATACAAGGAAGGCTCTAAATGGTCGTATGACTGTCACAAAAGGTGAAATGCAAGTTCCAATCCCTATATAAAATAGAGCAAATTGATATGAACATTAGAAGAAATTATAGCTATATTAACACAACACCTGCACTATTAAAATTATTTGCAAAATTGTTAAGATTGGTCCCTGTTTCATATTGATCTCTGGACGTATTCCATTACAACATCCAAAACTAGGAAGATCTATATTCACCAGTGTAATAAGATAAGGCCTTAACATCTGAGTGTAGTGAATAAATGTTTTAATTAAAATTAGTAAGGAGCAAGTCTTTCTTTGGTATGTTGCAGATTTTATATTGCCAGTTTTAGATGTCCTTAAGACACTCAGATGTTTGTTCAAAGACTGACAGTCCATAGCCAAAGAGCATATTTGACTGGGTAAGGGAGAAAAATAATGCTTTTGTCGTGTAATTCACTGGTGAGATGTATGTCCTAGTTCTGACAGAAGTGCTGCATTTCAGAACCCTGTAGCATTGGATGGGGGGTTTTAATTTAAAATTTACTCCAGCAGCCAGAACAACAGAAAGATTTTGGAATACAGGGCCCAAAAGCAAATCAAAGCCAAGTGTGTGTTACTGAAAATGAAGCAGCCGTGTTGGGTTCTGTGGGACAGATCTCTGGTGTTGGTGCCTGTGGGAGCAGGGCTGTGGGCTGGTGTGTGTTACTGCACATAGAGCAGGTTTGTTTGCTGAGGGCTGGTGTGTGTTACTGCACATAGAGCAGGTTTGTTTGGTGAGGGTTTGTGTGTTACTGCACATAGAGCAGGTTTGTTTGCTGAGGGTTTGTGTGTTACTGCACATAGAGCAGCAGTGTTTGCTGAGGGTTTGTGTGTTACTGCACACAGAGCAGGTTTGTTTGGTGAGGGTTTGTGTGTTTTTGCACATAGAGCAGGTTTGCTTGGTGAGGGTTTGTGTGTTACTGCACATAGAGCAGGTTTGTTTGGTGAGGGTTTGTGTGTTACTGCACATAGAGCAGGTTTGTTTGGTGAGGGTTTGTGTGTTACTGCACATAGAGCAGGTTTGTTTGCTGAGGGTTCGTGTGTTACTGCACATAGAGCAGCTGTGTTTGCTGAGGGCTGGTGTGTGTTACTGCACACAGAGCAGGTTTGTTTGCTGAGGGTTTGTGTGTTACTGCACATAGAGCAGGTTTGTTTGGTGAGGGTTTGTGTGTTACTGCACATAGAGCAGGTTTGTTTGGTGAGGCTGGGCTCTGTTCGTTGGACAGATCTCTGGTATTGGTGTGGGTGGAGTGGAGCTGAGGGCTGGTGTGTGTTACTGCACACAGAGCAGCTGTGTTTGCTGAGGGTTGGTGTGTTTTTGCACATAGAGCAGCTGTGTTTGGTGAGGGCTGTTTCAGTTCCATGGGACAGCTCTCTGGTATTAGTTCCCGTGGAAGGGAGCAGAGCAGAGCTGGGGGCCCGTGTGTGAGGGTTGGGTTCTGTTCCATGGGACAGCTCTCTGGTATTAGTGCC